>LOJH01028848.1:3474-17795 GCA_001685095.1 Ellobius talpinus | reverse complement strand
CCCTTTAAATGTAAACAAACATTTATAAACAATCATTTAGGGAATTTGGGCATATTTTCTCCAAACTACTTCCTGCTTTTTCTTGGGTGGAGTAATTTTTGGGGGTGTTCACATTGACCTTTTGGGTTGGGGGAATTTGGTTTATTAAACCACATTAGTCTGGAAGAAATCCACAGGTTCTCATCTTCTGTGGAAACAAAAGAAGAACCTCTTTTCTAAAGCAACAAATCCTTAGACCCCAATTCTGAATTAAAGATACCTTTCAAATATATATGTTGGTTTAGCTTAGCAGCCCATACAATGAAATGTCTCTCTGTTGTTAGCTCATTCACAATCAATTCACAGGCCTACATGGCTTCTCCCTGACTCCACCTTCTTTCTCCCAGCATTCAGTTTAGTTTTCCCCACCTAGCTCTGTTCTGCCCTGCTATAGGCTTAAAGCAGTTTCTTTATTCATTAACCAATAAAAGCAACATATATACAGAAGGACTTCCCACATCACTTTGAGATGTTTAAAAGGGTCTTAGAGCAGAGGAAACAACTGACTGAGACAGCCTGTACAGAGGAGAAGTTCTTTGCTAACTATACATCTAAAAGAGGATCAATATCTAGACCAGTTCTCAGCCTTCCTAGTGCTGTGACCCTTAATATAGCTTCACATGATGTGGTGACCCCCAACCATACAATTATACTGTTGCTACTTCATAACTGTAATTTTGCTACTGTTATGAATTGTAGCGCAAATAGAATATATGTGAGTCCAAGGGGAATGAAACCCACAGGTTGAGAACAAGGTCTAGGCTATAAAAACCTCCAAATACTAAATAACAAGAAACCAAACAAACAAATCAACAATGGGACTAATAAAATGACCTGTCAGTTCAAAAGATGGGATCCACATGGCCTGTAAACACATGGGAAACAATCAGCATCATCAGCCATCAGAAAAATGCAAGCAAACAAAGAAAATAACAATATCCTCTATCTCACCCATGCAAGAATGGCAGTCACCAAGGAGACGGGTAACAGTGAAAAGCTGGGGCATATGTGTTCAAAGGGAGTCCTTATACTCTGGTGGTGTTAATGTGCACTGGTGCAGCCACCATGGAGGCTTCTCAAAAAACTAAAACCTAACAACAGAAAACACTACCATAGGACCCTGATAATCTGCTCTGGAGTATTTGCCCCCAAAGTCAAGTCAGCACACCTTGGAGATACTTAAAAGTTTGGTGCAGGAAATGTCACAACAACTAAGGTTGGCCACCAAGGTGTCCATCAATGGAACAGTGAATGAGAGAAACATGGTTTATATAACACTGATTTTTTTTTCAGATATTTCTGTGTGTGTATGTGTACATGTATGTGACTTGGACTTAACTCTATATGTGTGAGTCTAAGCTATATTTAACTCTGTGTGTATATGTATGTAACTTGGATTTAACTATGCGTATATGTGCATGTAACTATTGTTTAGGAAGACATGTTTTAAACAGCAACCACATGACTCTCCTGCATCTTGGCTGGTGACCTCATCATGATGTAGGCAGTCACGCAGCTGGGAGCCATCTTTACTAAGGTTAAAGAATACATGTCATGTGATACTTCTTAGTCCTAATGAGCTGTTCATTGTATCTCCTTCTAAACTAAAGAAGCAACAAGTCTCAAATTTTTGCATTAGTATGGACTTTTGTATGACAATGAAAATGTATGGTTAGATTTATTACAACATAGTGTATATGTGATTCAACTCTGTTAAAATATATTCTATATGATGATAAAAATTTAAGGTTATGAAGATCTCTACAGTTTTATGAAAGCTGACTTAGAGATTACACCTAAGTACTTATGTATTTGCCAAGAGTTCAACACTGAGCTTCTAGAGAACTTAAATAAGAGCAACATATGTTTGAATAATAAGGTATTTGATAAATAAGATATATATTCTATAATGGAATGTCTGGCTCCCTGAGGAGTTGGGTGTTTGACCCCCATGGCTTCTCAAGGGCAGTGCTGGCCTCTGTTCTCCCTCAGTCCCTGCTCATGGGCCACATCGACTCCCAAGCCCCTTCGTCCTGTCCCCATGTTCTCACGTCACTTCTCCTTGCCTTCCCAGCAGACAGCCTGAACAGCTAGGTACAAACTTCGTCTGTTTTCACCCATGGAATGGATATTTTGATTTCTTCACTGAGTCCATTATCCATGATTAAAAGGTTCTATTTGGATCCTAGAACAGGTTCAATTCAAAATCATTGCTTTTAAGGCTAAACCTGGCAGGAATGGAGTGTAAAGTCCTAGTCTTGTGGAAGCTGCTAACATATTAGAGACCGCTAGGGGACGCAAGTTAATAGTCAGTCATTCTTATGAATAGTCAAGTTTTTAACTATATTCACACTAAGTACTGATATAATTAATTCCAGGTATAAGCCTTACCTAGTCTCCTGTATATGTTTTCAAAGTTAAGCTTAAAACAAGTAACTGGAAACAAAGTTTGTCCACTCAGAAATACCTAATAGACAGACAATCCTCAAATACTCAGAGATCTGCCGAATATGGCATTTAATATGTTCAATTAAAAAGCTTTTCATAATAGAGAGACATACAAGCTCCTGTTAATACCTGTATTTCCTCCAAAGAAGATAGATTGGCACAGAAGAACCTCCACCCATAACTAGCTTCAAATGTGGCAGCACAAGCAACTGAACAAAATCTGCCTTTCCCCTCAACTGCTGCCAAGACCCTCTTCAGACCATGGACAGCAGGACGCTGGGGAATCACTTTTGCCTAGACAAGGTAGGCTGGCCCTCCCATAAGTTCCTACTTCACAGGAAAGTCTGTCAGATCTTCTGGGTCTGCCAGTCAGCTGCCCTGAGACCTCTGCCCTCAATGACCATGGAGATCCCTAGGAGTAGCTGTCTAGTTAGCCAGCAAGGAAGTCTCTGTCAGTTAATCACTAACTCAGGTAAAAGTTACACTTCTCAGAACTCTGATGCTGTGTGACTACTGAGCTAGTAGCAGCTTTGTCATTTTAACAATATTACCAAGGCTTCAGCTGCCTTTTCAGTTCTCTGTAAAATTCAGGACACTGGCCTCACTCTCCAGAGCTAATACTAAGTCTAGACACAGTTCACCTCATTACCAGACTCGGCAAAGAGCTGAACTCACAAAACAGGTTTCAGTGCAACTTCTTCCCGTTCCTTTGTTAAAGGAACTTGCTTTGCAATGACTGCCCTCAGTGGTCAGCCACCGGTGTCTCCTGGGAGTTAGACATAAGGTGCTTTAAGGCTGGTTTATGTGAAGATAGGAAGGCTTACGTGCTGATAAGGAGGAAGTGATCTGAGATGTATAAAGGAATAACTGTTCCAGGTTCCTTTCCCTCAGTATGCTACAGTTATGTTAAGACTCCAAAAGTTTATAGTCTTAACAGTAATCGATGGAATTCTGATTAGCTATTAATCTAGCTCTGGCAGAGTAGCAAACACCAAACTACCACTATGTGATCATAGCCACAAGCTGAGTGTTTTAAATTCCCTTTGGTGGTTTTTTTTTTCTTTTCTGTAGTTTTAAAAGGTACTTTTCATTGTGCTAAAAACATCTGTCACTGTTTTTTGGCTATAAAAAAAGAGTATTAATGCTTTCAATCAGAATCCTTTCTGGGCCCCCACTGGCTCTGAGGCATAAGTGTGCTGCCCTTTCTACAGTGTGGCTTTCAATAAAGATTAAACACAATGGGAATGCTAATGTGTCTAAAACTCATCTCTTCTTGTAAACTCAAAAATTCTGTGAGCTCCAGGGAGCCAAACTAATTCTACCTAGAATAGGTCAGATGTACCCCCTCAATTAAGAACTGTCAAACAACGGTCCCACCTTTCCCTCCTCATCTTTCCCCAGTCTTGTGACTCCCCTCTCTCAATTATCAGGACCTAAGAAAAAAATTTTCTCCACAAACTTAACTTTATCTTCTGCTCTGCCAACATCTTGCCAGGTCCAGGAGGCACAGGAAGGTCCCACAGAGCCTGGGCACAGCAGCTATCTGAGGACTTGGCCTGCATCTCAGCTTCTCTCAGTTTCCCCCCCAAAATGTGCTGCCCTCAGCTCAACAGGAAGCAGTTTCAAGAACAAAATGACCTCATCATGCTCACCTGCTATCCCCTTTATCTCCTCACCTTTTATAATAAACAAAAGGGAGGAATGTTAGCATTCAGGCAATGTGCTGGCCTGCCCCTTGGGGACCTGGCAGGATGTGCCAACCCTGCACATATGCACTTGCCAGTACTCAGGCAGTACTTTGGCCTGTTCAGGGTCCAGACAATGTCATCCACTATGTTGCTACAGTACCTGAGCTATGTCCCCACATAAAAGGCCAGTCCACTCACCTCTTCTCTTCTGCCGCTCCCATCTCCCAGAAGCCAGCCCCTCTCCGCCCTTTCCTGTTCCCCTCCCCCAATAAAACTTTCCATGTGAGCCCTGTCACATGGTGTGTCTCTCTCCCGTCATTCTGAAATTATAACAAGACCCCCAAACAAAACTCAAAGTGTTATTCATTTCAATTAATATGTAGATTTCACAAAAACACCCACACAAAAAAATGAAGATAGTTTCTCAGTTAGAGTCCAGAGAGACTGAAATAGTTGAATGCCAAGTGAGGATTCAGAACTCTACTTGCAAAAAATGATCAATAGCTTTCATCATGGTACAAAAAACAAATGAATGAAGTAAGGAAATATAATCCAGAACCTAGATTATAAAGCCAACAACATGGGTGAGAAATTCAGAATTAGACTGCAATGAAAAACAAACAGCAATCTTGGAGATAAAAAATAAATCAAATAAAAACATAGCAGAAATCACCACTGATAGACTAATTCTTTTTCCCAGGAGAAATAACTTTAGGACTTGATTAAGGAAATATACACCCGCATATAAATAAAGGGAAAAAATAAGATTGTCAACAGCTCTGAAGAACTCTGACATGATCAAGAGGCTTGGAATCCACAGAGTAAAGAGACTGAGATACAAATTAATGACATCAAAAATTGGTGTAACAAAATCATAGCACAAAATTCTTCCAAGTCTGGGAAATAAGTGGATTAATTCTGGCACAGGAGGTGCCTTAGTTAGGGTTTCAGGTGCTGTGAAGAAACACCAAGACCACAACAACTTTTATAAAGAGAAATATTTTATTGGGGCTAGTTTACAGTTTCAGGAATTTAATTCATTATCGATACACAAGGGCATGGCTGCATGTGGGCTGCATGTGGGCAGCCATGGTGCTGAGGATGATCTGAGAGCTCTACATCTTGATCCACAGGTGACAGGAAGTGAACTGAGACACTGGGCATAGCTTGAGCATATGAGACATCAAAGCCTGCCTCTACACTGACACACTTCCTCCAAAAAGGCCACACCTCCTAATAGTGCTACTCCCTTTTGGGGCCATTCTCTTTTAAGCTACCACACAAGGTATTTAGGATCTCAGATAGATGTGTTCAGAGAAGAGACTCACCAGAGCACATTAAGGCTAAAATACTAAATCAACAGAGCAAAGAAACAACATTAAAAGCTGCAAGGGAAAACATGCCAGTTCACAAAGGGAAACCCATCAGAATAACATCAAACTCATCATCAGCGAAGCCAGTAAAGTATGGAACAATATATTCCAAACCCTTAAGTGACTGCTAACCAGTATCATTATATCCAGTAACGTTATTTTCTAAAACAGATTGAGAAATACAGGTCCTCCAGAATGGGCACTGCTAAAGCAATTCACAAACACTCAGACACACCATAGAAGAAACTTTTCAAGAATATCATGTACAGAGAAGGAAGATAGGTAGCCTCAATCTCAGAGCATAAGAATAAACTTCATAAGAAAATGAGATAAATCAAGGAGAGCCAGGAAAGCATCTACCTATCATGCCCAACACAGTAAATGAACAAACCTCTTGTGCTAGGAAAAGAGAAAAAACAAACAATAATCCAAGCACACCCCCTCCAAAAGGCAGCAAATTGAGGCTGAGGAGATGACTCAGTAGATATGGATGGATACCGCTCTTACAGAGAACCCACATTCTGTTCCTAGCACCCACATTAAACTCTTGACAACTACCTGTAACTCCTCCATCTCCAGAGGATCCAACCAACATTCCCTTCTTGCCTCTGCAAGTACCCACACATGTGTGAAATGACCACACATAGACCCATGATAAACATAATTGAAAATAGAAATCTTTTACAAAGAAAGAAGAATAACAAAATTGAAAGAATCAGAAAATCCCACTCAATAGGAACCTGAAATGTTAATTGAACTCTAAAAATATGCTTACTAAACAGAAAAGAGTAATAAAGACCCCCAGAGATAGATTACACATTGCTTTATTAATTTCAAATTTTCTAAATGCCAATGAGAAAAGAATGACAACTGCAGAGAGACATTAGATAATAGAAAAGAATTACTGAATTAAATCAGCCTGTATACTTTAAAGGTGTGTTGACCACAGAATGGAAACCAGGGTATATGTTACAATGGGAAAGAGGTTTTACTTTCCTTTTCACAGGAGAAGAAAAGCTATGGATGCCATCACCATTGATAAAGATTCACTTTGAGCATGAGAGACCTGTTAATTAGAGGAGATGATAGTTCATCATATAGCACGACCATTCACTCTAAACCAACTTATAAAACAATGATTTTAAGCTTGATCAGATATGACTTGTCAAAAGAGAACCTCCCAAAGTTAGGGTTTGGGCAGGATTTTGTTTTTGTCTTTCAGGAGAATGAAGTCATCTAGCTAAAGAATCTGAAGATCACTGGACAAATGAGACATCTAAAGAAAAAGGATAAATCTTCCAGAAAAAAATGTTCCAAGAAAAAAGTAAATTGGCCTATTGGCATATCACATTTCAAACAACATAAAATTTTATAAATCTTCCCAAATGTTTGTTTCTGTTGTTCTCTATAGACATATAATGCGAATGGCCTTTATAGCCCCAATTCAATTAAAAATTAAAGCTGGTGTTGCAATTGGAGCACGACTTTCTCCTTCTCTAAACCCAAGCATGCTTGTTAAAAGAAAAATCCAAAATCTCTGTCTCACATCAGAAGAACCGCCTGACATGGGATAGAAGAAAAACCAAAATTAAGGAATTATTCTATTGCCACTATCTCATAATTTTTTACTTTCATTTTTACTTTTTAAATATTTTCTTAAGGTATAAATATTATCTCAAAATTTATAAAATTAATATAAATATTAAACTTTTTGTAATGATATCACTGGTCATACAGAGTACTCCTAATTCTAGAAAAAGGCTTTATCTAGCTTCCTGTACATGGTTTCAGGTTTGAATCTCTATCAGGTAATGAGGAATTACTCTGCATGTACATAACAACTTATGGTCTTTTAACCTCTTCGAGATCTGCTGCATATGACATTCAAAATATTTAAGTTTTCTGCAGTGAATCATGACCATGCCTAACAACAATCTTTGAAGTCTCCAAAAGGAGGATGGGTCCCCACAATAATGATTTCACAGGACTATGGTAACACCAGTAAGCTGACAAAAGACACTCAATGATTGGCTTTGGACTACAAACTGCTCAGGACAATTTCAAGGTGGCTAGCTGAGATGGTACAGCCTCATATACTACTCTAGCCAGGACTTGAGATAAGCCCTGCATTTTTCCACTATGCAGATACTGGATGATATACAGCTAGTTCTCCCAGGACTTGATAATTATCCCAATTTTTCAAGGCCCCCTAAAGATGCCATTGCCCCCAGACAGCTGGAAGTAATTTTAAGAACATAACAGCCACATTTCCAAGAGGTGGAGTAGATAGTTTGTGGTCATTCAATGGGTCATGGGTATTTGTCATTGTTTAAGGGGGCTGGTTACAAGTTATTATTGGTAATGGTCAGGGAAAAAGCTGAACAAAGGATATTAGATTCAGGGATCTTATTCTGATAAGAAATAATGGGACTATAGATATGATAGGATAGAAGGGTAGATTATTGAATCTACTTTTAAACCAAAAAAGCAACTACTAGTCTTAAATATTTTACATTGGTATGGATTTTTGCATATTGATACAAAATTGAGGTAATTTTTGTTATAATGTATATATGTTATAGAAATGATAAGATAAAAGGCATATTACTGAATCTACTTTTAAACCAAAAAAGCAACTACTAATTTTAAATATTTTACATTGATATGGATTTTTGTATACTGATACAAATTTAAGGTTATTTTTGTTAGAACACATTGTACATACATTTCTAATCTTGTTCAAGGTATTGTACATACAGTTTATTTAACAATGTAATGCAAATTTCTGGTCCTTGAAAGTTATTATTGCCAACTAATTAGGAAAATATAGAAATACAGATTAGTAGTTAGTTACCTATTACAATCAAGCTTGTCATATTAAGTGTATTTTCAAAGTCAAACAGATATAGTTTAGATAGACAGGTCACCTTCAAATACTTCAGAGATCTACAGAATGTGGCATTTCAGATATTTTAATAACATAAGGTTCTTTTTTATGACATTGAGACATGTCTGCTCCTGGTAGCACCAATCTACTTCAGAGAAGATGATGGGTAATGAAGAAACTCCATATGGAGTTTACTTTCCTTGTGGCAAAAGTTATTCCATGGACAAGGAATTGCCCTTGCCTCCTTCCACTGCTGACTGTATGCTGTCCAAATTGTACAAGCAGGACACAAAAGAAAGTAACTGCACAACTTTGCTAAGACAAGGTTGGAGAGTCCATCAGAATATCCTGCTTCACAGAATAGTCTGCCAGATACTCTAGGCCTGTAGGCCAAAGACGGATGCCCCAACATTGCAGAGGAACCTTGGGTGAGTGTCCAGGTAGCCAGCTGTTTCTGTCATTTCTCACATTGTTTGGAAGTCACTTGCCTGCACTTCCTGCTTAGTCAGGTAGTATTGTTTCTTTCTCAGGTCTTTGATGGAGTTGAAGACTAGATAGTTATGGTTATAGTTTTCCTTGTTTACCAGACTCAGAAAAGAAACTCACTAAGGAGGTGTAAAGTATAAGGTAAACAGACATCTAAAGACAGTTTTGGGTTGGTACACAAGTTAGAATATAAAGTGAATTAGGTCCAACACTTTGTATTCACCAAGAGAGAATAAATAATGGAGTATTTTCTCTGACTTTGTAAAATGCTAATGGGCTAGACTTTGCTACTATAATTATTGCCCTATATATTTCTATATATTTATTGTATATAGTTTTTCTATGTTAATTAAAACTTTCATCATTTATTTAGGCAAAAAGGGAGAAATATTGCATGATACTTTGTGTTCTGACAAAGCTTTCCCGGAGATCAGGGGGTGGAGCTAGCCACTAGTAAACCATAGAGAACTGGAGGTCTGTACAGACAGACAGGAAGTGATAAGGCAGGGTGGAGACAGGATCTCGGTCTTCTGGTTGGAGTGTTCAGAGAGGTAAGAAGTCTCTGGTGGCTTCGCTCTGCTTCTTTGATCTTTTCCACCAATATCTGGCTCCTAATTTTTTATTGATAAGACAAATTAGGATCACATTTCAAGGTCTCACTGACAAAGACACACATAGGCCTATGGTGAACGGATGAAAATCAGAACACATGCAAATGAAAAGCAAAACCAAGCAAGGTAGCATTTCTACTCAAAGTAAGTCTCAAGTCAAAATTAGTAAGAAAAGATAAGCAAGGCCACTGCGTTTTAACAATAGGAGCAACCCACCAAGCAGATCCAATAAGAGGTTAAGAGCAGAACGCCAGGGTTAAGGTTCCTAGTACCCACGTGATAGTTCACTTGGCTCACATTCTATAACTCTAGCTCCAGAGATCCACACTCTCTTCTGGCCTCCTTGGGCACCGTACATACACACAAGCAGAAAAACACCCATACACATAAAATAAAAACTTTTCAAAGAAGAAGATGCAAATATCTGTGTGCCAAATTTCATAAAAATAAGCAGAGAGGGACAGGTGGAGTTAGACACAATAATGATGAGGGATGTCAGTAGCCGATGAGGCATAGGGACCTTGTGAATGTCCCTATGAGATGGATGTCGTGGCTATTGCTTGTCAACTCAACTACTAAACCCAGGCCAATGAAAACACCTCTGAGGGATTTTTCTCAATTGAGTTTATTGAAGTGGGAAGACTCGGGCTAAATCCATATATTTTGATGTGGAATGATCCTCCTTAAATTTGAGTCACACCTTCTGGTGGCAGCCTATATAAAGGACATGGAAGAAGGGAGTGCATGCTTTTTGCCTGTTTGTCCTCGCCACCAAGTTAATTTTATTCACTGGTATTAAAGCCTTCTTTTCAGGATTCTGGCATATACTGAAGACTAGTTGAGAATTCCATCCTCATGGACTGAACGACAACTAGAATTTTTGGATTTTCCATCAGGAAGCAGTCACTGTTGGAGGAGTTGCTCCTATTTTTGTCTATACAGATTCATTCTCTTAGATCTGTTTCACTAGAGAACCCTGACTAAAATATAGTTCATGCTCTTTGGGAATTGAATTTGCTGAGCCCAAAATCTTTCTCAACATACACAAAGCTCTACTCTGTCAGAGCTCTGAGGAGGCCAACGCAAGGCCCTTTACAGACAGGCTGAGCCAGAGTGATGCTGAAATGCTTTATTATGCGTCAGCTGGTATTGGTGATGGTGGAGCAGAGGTGGGAGGGAAGTCCAGCAGAGAAGATGGGGAAAGTGGTCCAGGGGAGGAGAGGTCCAGGTGTGTCCCAGAACTGTGTCGGTGTTAGGCCGGAACCAGCAAGTGATCCATGATCCATAATTGGCTGCTGTGCCAAAGAGAAGTGCGGTGAGTGGCAGGTGCTGGCCAGAGGTCTTCTAGCCTCAAGCATTAGTGCAGTAATCACTCCACAGCCACAGCCGCGGAAGCGATCATATCTCTTACACGCATGACCTGTCAGATGTCTGGGTGTCCCTGGGTATAGGAAGTAGGGGAGAGAATCGAGCATAGAGCAGAGTGCAGGGGTTACACCAGGGGTCACTGCTCGAGGAGACCATTCCTGCTACAGTGGATGAGATAAGGATCAAAGCACATGGGCCCTCCACCTCCAGAACCCAGCACTCTGGGCTTTTCCATGGTCCTCCCAGAGGGTCACTTACCCTAGTCACTCTCAGGGACGCACTGTTCTGTAGAAACCAAAAAAAAGGCCAGGGGTGAGAAGGAGCTCTGGATAAGGACCCCAAAACACTGGCTGCTCAGACCTTCCATAGTCAAGACTTGCAGCTGGGCTCTGGTGCCCTTGCGAGGGGGCAATGGGGTTTGCAGGGAGGCAAAAATACATGAGTAGCAGAGTAACATACAGACACACAGGTCCCCAGAGGCATGCAGCAACATGCAGAGAGCATGGGACAGTGGAGACCAAGAGGAACAGAGCCAGAGCGCTCTCAGAAAGATGGAGAGGAGAAAGAAGGGAGGGGAAGGGCATGGGCAGTCCCGCTCACCCCTCTGCTCGGGCACGAAGATGTTTTTCTCCTTGAGTCCCTTGCTCTGTACGAATTTCTTAAATTCTTCCATGGCCTCTGGGTTTCTCTCAGGGTCTCTCCCTGTGGGGAGATGGGGCAGGTGAGTTGTGCAGTAGTGATGAGAACTCTACAGGGAACCAGTGACCAAGGTCAAGAGCACCAACCAGCACTGGGGCTGTCGACCTGGAGCAGCCAGGATAAGAGGGACTAGGACCCTGGCAATGGACAAGGAGCCCTGGGGTGGGGACTCCCAGACACTGAGTGATCCTGGGGGCCATTTGTGAATCTCAAGAGGCCTTCAGGGTCACTCCCCAGCCCAGTAAGAGCCCTGGATCTCAGTGTGGTAGTTTGAATGTAATTGACCCTATAAATGGTGCTATTAGGAGGTGTGACTTTGTGGAGTAGGTGTGGTCTTATCAGAGGAAGTGTGTCTCATGGGGTGGGCTTTGAGGTCTCATTTATGTCCAAGTCATGCTTAGTGTCTCAGAACACTTTCTGTTGCTTGCAGATCAAGATGTAGGACTCTCAGCTCCTTCTCCAGCACCATGTCTGCCTGCATGCCACCATGTCCCACCATGGGGATGATGGACTGAACCTCTGAGCTGTAAGCAACGCAATTAAATGTTTTCCTTTATAAGAGTTGCCGTGGTCATGGTGTCTCTTCACAGCAATGGAGACCTTAATTAACAAAGACACAAGCCAAGTGGCTGTCCCCTGACCTTGGAGAGTACTACATACGCATCAAGGCCCTTACCAGGTTAGTCACTTTCATATTGACTGGCAGTTTCCTGGGACCCCCGGAAATGGCATTCGCCAGCTCCAGAGGTGGGAATCCCTCCTGAATGCTCAGGCCCTCAAAGGTCACATACGCCAGGTCCCCTCCCAGCTGACCCTCCTTCCACTTTGGATCTTAAACCCTTCCTGGGCAGCACCCTGAGCCCTCCCAGTCCCCAGGGCAAGACATGATTGCTGTCCTGCTGAAAGGTATTAGAAGCAGAGACTGTGGTCAGGACATGGGGACTCTGGTTCCTCACCCACGAGTTTCCCCTTGCGATGTGACTTCCCGTGGTGCTGGTGGTGTTCACAGTAGAAAATGTAGTGATCCTTCACAGGAAGCTCCTGGATATAGAAGGTATTCTTGCCCTTGACTACAGGGAAACAGAGAAATAGCTCTTAGCCTTTCATTTCTTGAAAAACCTTTGGAGGTTTTTCAAAGGAATGTTCTGGAACACTGGTGATCACCCAGGAGACCCAGCCAGTCCAGCTCTTGTCTTTCTGTGATCGCCACCATTAGACAGAGCGATTTTCCAGGACATTGCCAGCCCTGCTGAGGATTCCAGAGGAAGTGAGGGCTGAGGTTGGCCCCAGGCCTGAGCCCTTTCCTGCCCTGCTTTCCTCTACTTAGCATTGGGTCGAGAGCCAAAGTGGAGGGGGCCAGGGTGCAGAACACATCAGTCAGTACCTGGGGTGGACTAACCCATGACCTCTAATGTCTGGCACATGGAATATGAATGAATGACTGTACTGGGAGCTGAACAGGGCAGGAACCCTCCATGCAGGAACTTGCCCCTGCAAAGACCCTGAGCCACAGTGAACTCACAGATAGAATATTTGCCAGGCTCATCAGTTTTGTGCATCACAATTTTCTTCTCGTGACACTGATTCTTCTTCCTGTAATACAGGAGCGATGCTCAGCTCACCAGGTGTATCAACCCTGACCAGATGACCCCAAAATTTCACATCAGCCCTGCCCAAGATTTAGAGTACTGCCTGGCAACATGCCCCCTCAATGGCAGGGGCATCCCATCACCCACACCAAAATAAGAATAGAGAAGAACAGAAAGACAAATGCAGAGACTTGGTGGGAACACTCACAAGAATGTTATCATGAGCTCCAGGTCCCCTCCTTCCAGGGCTGTCACCCTTATAGGGAACACTTTCTTGGGGGCCTTCCCCTCTGGACGGTCCTTATCAGATACCATGGCCTTTGTGTACCAGGTCCCAGAAAACTGTGGAAGACAGAGGCCTGTGCATACCCCAGCCTGGCTCATATTTTTCCCAGACTCCAGTATCTGAGCCTGCAGCCTGAAGAGACATTCTAGAGCCTGGCTTGCAGCTCTGAAGAGGGCTGACCTCACAAATCCCCACACATGCGCACTGTAGCTCTGTAGAGTATACAACATCAGGGCTCTCTGGCCCAGTGAAGGCAGAGGCTGTCTGTCTTGTCAGTACACACTCTTAGAGGTCTGGAATTCAGCACTGGATAAGTCCTCTGTCCTGAAGATCCCGCCCTTTGACACCTTCTGTTATCTGCTATCCCATGTCTCATGAACATCTATGCCCAAATCCCATTCCCCTGCTCCAGGCCTGTACTCCTGAGGAGCATTGTCTGCTGGGAAATCACTGGAGTCCCTGATCTGTCAACTCTGCTGGGATGCAAGTTTGGACTTAGGTCTTTAAGGATTACCAATTGAATGAGTCTACTACCACCAACCAGCCTTCCCCTACGTCCACCCATTGACCTTCCCCTCCTCACATCCTCCTGGTCAACTGATGGAACTTCTTGGGCCTTCAGGACAGCCACCAGCCCCAGAAGCATGAAGGTCAGGAGCAGGCTCTTCATCTTCAGTCGCTAGCTGGGCAGGTCACAAGGCAGGTCACCTGGGGAAGGTCTGCTCTAGCTGCTCACAGGGTGCCCTTTATATCCCCCGTGGCCAGGGATGTGTGCCCACTTGGCACTGACCACGTCCCTCCTGTCCTTCTCTCATGGCCAAATCCACATCCATCATGGAGGTGGAAG
>LOJH01028847.1:0-15945 GCA_001685095.1 Ellobius talpinus | reverse complement strand
AAGAAAGGAAGGAAGGAAGAATGAACCAACAAAACAAACAAATAAAAAAGAGATGAGAGGAGAATAAAAAATAAAGAAAAATTAGAAGTACTCCAAGAACTCCCAGATTCCTTTTGTCAGAAAAACAGAAATTTTCTCAGCTATTGTGGTCTGTTTCTTCTAAAGTGCCATGCAGAATGATGTAGGGTGATGGAGAAGAAAGAATACTCAAAAGGAAAACACAGACCTTTCAATTGGTGCTCCTTTGATGGGAAAAGAATTGTCTAATGGATGCATGTTCTTCCCTTTTAGAGTATTTGACTAGCAGATCTTGGAGTCTGCTAAGGATCCATTTGTGCTTTATGCATCACATTCTTTAATTCTTCAACTCTGTCCACTTGGGTATATTTATTGTTGGCATATTTATTATCATATCACAGTGTTCAAGATGTGTGTAGGGTAGTGAATGTCGTGTCATTGGTGCCTTGAGATTGGTGACAGTGGATACACCAATAACATATCAGCCAGTGCTAAAGTTCAAGACTGTTCAAAGAAGGTTCAGTGTGTAATATTTATAAGCACACTTTTTTTTCTGGATAAAGAAGACCTGACAGTCTTTGGTTTGAAGTTCGATGCAGCATTTGGATGAGGTCTATGAAGGCCTTCAGAGTGTATCTATATGCCAAAGAAAGTGAATAGTTAATATCATAATTAGATGATGGAGACCAGTTATCAAGACACTCATAATGAGTGACATCATGTCTCCATGTATTTTTCTTTTTCTTTTGGAAGGGACAGTTTAAGATTTATTTATTTTTATTTTATGTATATGTATGTGTATATGTTTTTGAACCAAGTGTATTCCTGGTGATTGCATGGGCAAGATGGGGTATTGGATCCCAAGGAAATGGAGTTACAGGAAAATGTGAACTGTATTACCAATGCTGGTAAATAAACCCTTGTCCTGGAACACATAAGGAGTATGTATTCTTAACAACTTTCTGTTTTACTAGCCTTCCAAGTCCTTTTAATATGAGTATCTCCTTCCATTTCCAGGTTGGTTCTGTTTACTTGTTCTGGGGGTTCCTTACATTTATCATTGTTCTGATATTTATCTTAACTAAAGCAAATTTATCTTAGCTGAAATAGAGTTAAGGAATGGATTTTTTGTTCTCCTAGTGGTTTAGGATTATATTCCTTAATGGAAAGGAAGGCATGGAAGGTGGCTCTTGACTTTGGCTATGGGGACATGTATGGCTGCTTGCTTACAACTCAGAAGATCAGGAAGCAGAGAACAGATGGCAAGTGGGGACCGACCAATAAACTATAAAGCATGTTCCATGTGACTGACTTTCTTCAGTGATGCTCCACCTCCTAAAGTTTTTAAGCCCTTTAAAACAGTTCTACCAATGGTGGCCCAAGGGTTTAAGACATGAGATTATGGGGTACATTTTATATTTAGGTCATTACATTGTGTGTCAGGTTTAGACTTGGCAGAATAATGGTGAGTGAGTGACTATTCATTACTTCCAACCATGGTGGGAAACAAATTTGTTAAACCACTCTATAACATATCGATTATTTCATATTTTATATTTAAAATTTCACTTTAGTGTTTTCTTAGATTTTAGTGAATACTGTGAATAGAGTAAACATGAGCAAACTTCTTTAAGAGTCATGTTTTACTTGGTCAAAATTCAACTAGAGAAACATTTATCACTTTTTCTTTTACTTCCTTTATTCTCTATGAATTATGATATCATTTTAATAACAATTAGATAAATATTATCAGCTGAAATATAAAAACCAATATATTGAAATACAATGCTAGTGCCTTTTAAAAACTGTAAATATTCTACCATCATCAATATCTTTACTCTAATTCTTATTTTCTATATTCTGAAACATTATCATATAATTTACAGTGAACATTTAAGTATTTGTACATTTTTAATATGCAAGTGTAAGTTTGTATCCTTTGAGTATGATTTTCATTTTCTCATGGATTTAAAGAATTGAGTGACTGGGATAAAAGGGGTAATTTTTATGAACCTCATTTGAAATATTTTTATGATGAATTTGGGAAGTGAGATAGAAAATACAGTGACAAGTGGTTACTTTGTATTTCATACTACATCAATTACTAAGCTGGATTTTTAAAAAAGTTGTGTATTTATTTTCTTTGTAAAAAGTAAGAATGAAGATCACTGTGTTGTTAGATAATTTTTGTCACCTTGAATAAAGCAGAGTTATCTGGGACAAAGGAACCTCTACTGAGAAAATGTCCTTATCAGATTCATTCTTTTCATCAGTGAAAACTTCGGCGGGTAGAAAACTTCGGCGGGTATCCAGCCCACAGTGTGTGAGGGTGGTTCTACTGCTGGGCTGATTGGTCCTGTGATGTATAAGAAATAAGGCTGAGCAAGCCCTGGAAGCAAGCTAGTAAGCAGTGTTTCTCCAAGGTCTCTGCTACAATTCCTGCGTCCAGTTTTCTGTCTAGAGCTCCTTCCTTGAGTTTTCTCAGTTTTGAACTGTGACCTGGGAGCTGTTAGCTGAAATAAACCCTTGCATCCCCAACCGGTTTTGGTCATAGTGTTTTATCACAAGTGAAAACAAGCTAATAGCTAAAAGACACTCCTAGTATATTTTTGTAAAGATGAGGCTAGGCCTTGTGCATACTAAATCTAAGACAACATGAAATATGAAGGGTTTCTTCCTGATAGTTTAAAGTTATAGATTTCAACCTACTCTTGGAGGAATTTAAGAAAATACTACTTTACTAGACAATTTTATATTGCAACTAAATCTCTTTCTTGTCTTTTGTGAAATGTCTATTTTAGAATGTGTTCAGCCGACTTCATTTTAATTATATAGGTGATCACTACTTCAGTTATAAATTTGACTTATGTGACTATAGAATTATTTATAGTTAGAATTATTTTTTGAAAAAGAGACATCATTGTTATTATTATATATGTATCATGAGTTTTCATATTCAGTTAGCAGAAGACCTCATTACCTGAGGAATAAACAGGTTTATTACATTCACTAAAATTGTTTCTATGTATTTTATAAAGCATCATATATTCAAAGTTCCTTTCCAAAGAGAATTGTTTAGTGTTGTAGGGAATTTCACAAGCTTCAGAACAAAATAGAATCCAGGCTGTATTTTTATTGCTTATCACATTATTGTCATTAAGTAAATTATGTGAAATACAATTTGTTCTTTATTTGGTGGATGGAAATGATAACTATGAATTAAGAGCACTATGGGGACAAAATGGTTTTGTAGGTTAGACTATAGTAAACTATCCATTTTGTTGAAATAAACTGAAAAAATGCAAATAAAACAGTCTTAAAAATGAACTAATGCAATTGAGGACATTTCATGGGAGGAGAAGGAAGGAGCTTAGATTGGGGGCGGGTGTAAACAACAAGTAATGGAATTCATGTGACATGAAAACAGAAAGATGGTTATTTCAGGCGAGGAAAAGGCTCATTAGGAGGGGAGGAAGAAACAGGAGAGGATGACAGGGGTGGAAGTGGGAAACAAAATACCAAAGCATAACAACAAATGTAAGAAAATGCCAAAACGAAACCTATCACATTTTATCTTAACTTAAAAAAATTCAAAGAATAGGAAGGAGTGATTGGTTACTACCATGAAGCATGGTAACTACTGTTCCTATGAGCCTGTCTTGCCTGGCAGGCAGGAGCTTAGTATGCAGGAGTCAGCACTAGATAAGACCTTTGAGTTTTTTTTTCTCTGTCAGGGCCAACATAGCACCATTTGGTTCCATAAAAGCTAGCTGAGAAGAACATTCCTGGAAATTTTAATTTCTCTATGTCCTTAGCCAAATGTGTAGAATCTTAAAAATAGTCAAATCATATAGTTATAGTGAGTAACCAAGGACAATGGCAATCGCCTTTATGTTTTGAAAACAGCTATAGCCTCTCTTACATAATTCATAGGGAAGAATCTGATGCTTGGAAGTGAAATTTTAATTTGATTACTCATATCTTTTGGGAGCAGCATTGTCTTCCCACACAGTGGACATTCAAACCTTTCTTACTTGTCATTAAAACAATTTGTCCTGACTACAAGATGTGCTGGGGTAAAGGTGAAACAAAAATTAGGGGAATAGCCAACCAGTGACTGATCCAGCTTGAGAGCCATATCATGAGAGGGCGCCCATGTGTGGATGGCCACAACCCAGAGGCTAAACACCCTAGAGACATAGGATAGAACCAAACATTACTGGCAATTAAAATAAAAGTCATGAATAAATATCCTTCCATTTTTTATTAAATTATTTTTCCAGACCAATAACAGTTTTCCCTCCCTCCCTCCTCTCCTCCCAGTCCCTTCCCCCAAGCTCTTCTATCTTCATCTATTCCTCCTCCATTCTCTTCAGAAAAGGTCAAGACAATCATGTATATCAGCCTGCCAAGGCATATCAAGTTGCCCTAAGACTAAGCAGCTCCTCTCTTGCTAAGGCTAGACATGGCAACCAAGTAGTAAGGAAGGGTTCCAAAAGCAGGTAACAGAGTCAGAGACAGCCACTGGTCCCACTGTTAAAAGTTCCACAAAAAGCTACATAACTGTAACATATATGCATTGTGCCTAGGTCAGAGCCATGCAAGCTCTCTGGTTGTTGGTTCAGTGTCTGTGAGCCCCTATGAATCAAGGTTGGTTGATTCTTTGGGTTTTCTTGTGGTATCCTTGACCTCTCCAATCCCACAATCTGTTCTACCCCTCTTCCCCAGGATTCCCCGAGCTCTGGCTAATGTTTTACTGTGGGTCTGCATTTTATCCCATCAGTTGCGGGGTGAAGCTTCTCTGATGACAACTGGGATAGGCACCAATCTATTAGTATAGCAGAATATCATTAGGAATCATTTCATTGAAATAAGGTATGATAATACCTCCCAAAGTACTATACTTAGGAAAGTAAAGTGGTGTGTAGCAAGCTCAAGGTCAATATGGTTAGCTTAAAGACACTTTATCTCAAAATTAGAGGTGAAAATGGTGTTGATATAGCTTAGCTACACAGCTACTCTTGCCTAATAATCTGTTTGCGACTAGAGTTGAAACCCTGGTGTTAAAAAACTACTCGAGCAACTTATTTTCAGGACCCCTTCCTACTATTGGGAAGTATTACTCTATTGATCAATACTTATTTGCCTACCCTTCAAAATTAGTAATAAATACACAAAATACTGTAAACATACTACAATATTGTATGGTGTGTTATCTATAACTTTCTTGTTTATCTAACACTTATGGTAAGTTTAGGCCATTTGATATTATAAAATTCCTATTTGATTAAGAACCAGGAACGAGTTTTTACTAAGCACCCATTTTACTAATTTCCTCAGTTAATAGAGAAGTTTCTTTGTTCCTATTTCTTTTTCTTGTCTCCCTCTGCTTTGTTTTCTGGGTTCAGACTTGTTATTGCATTTGCGGAGGAGGGCCTTGTGGATACCAGCAGCAGAAAATTCTCTTTAATGAAATGGAGATGGCTGCATTCAGTGACCTCTACCTTTCCAGCCTAATCATCCTATAGCTTTTAAGGGGAACTTTCAACCTTTTCTTGTCTTAAATTGCGTTTCTATGGCAACATTTCTTGCTAGCTTACTATCTATATAGCATCTGTTATTCTGTCTCCTACATTTTCTTATCACCTGTTATTTTTTTAAACATCTGCCCATTACTTCTTTTGATGTCCTTTCTCACCAAATTCTGAATTGGCAGCTGAAAAGTATGACTCCCATCTTGGCACTCTGTCCATATAAGTAAAGGACTCTCTTCTTGGAGTTCTTCATTAATGAAACTTGTCTTTTATTAAGTTCCCTTCAAGGCACTGTAGTGTGTTTCCAGCTCAGTTTATTTTCAGATGGTTTGAAAGACTGTGCCGACACTAACTCCCCATCATCCTCTTGTCGCTGTTACTAAGAAACAAAACTCTTGATGTCATAGGGTTCAAATTTTGACTCCTGGAAAAATTACTTTCTGCTGAATGAGTACCACTCTTTTCTACATTTCAGTCCTGCTGTAACTGTTAGAAGTCTAAACAGCTCTACAGTTCCACCACTTTCCTTTTCCTCGTGAAGGCAGATAATGCTGACCCTTCATTTCTAGTTAGCTTCCCACAGTGTGTATCTGAGTAAATGGTTTTTCTGGACCTAAGGTCATAAACTTTTATAGGAGTTAGACTATTTTAAACCATAACCACATATTCCAAATGTATTTAATACATTATCCTAGACATTACAGGTTTCAGTGTGCACACAATGCCTTTTCCCCCTAGAGAGTAAGTGGAAGCTTTGAAAGGCAAGAACCCAGTTCTTTGAAGATGTGTATTGGCCCCTGATGAGGAATTACTTAGGATATGGTATCTCAGAGGGATCCTCCAACATTGGGAGTGTAAGAGTGAACAAGAGAAATTGTTGTATAATATAAATTCCAGTTTAAGGACAGGAGAGCAAGTTCAGTGATCAAGAGTACAAACTTCCAAAAGACCTCAATTCAGTTCCCGGAACCCATATCAGGTGGCTCACAGTGACTTATAACTCCAGCTCTGGGAACCAGAAACCTCTGACCTTATAGAGTGTGTGCATATACCCATGCATAGACATATGCAGACACATAATTCAAGATAAGTTTTTAAAACTTCAATTAATCTCCTTATGTTCCTGATGCCAAGCTATCAGATTCATTGTTTCACTACATATCTGAGCAAATGACAAAATTAACATTTTTTCTTATTCGGATACTTATTCAGATACTTATTCATGTTTCATTTTCTTGGACTCATTTATGTGACCCAATACTAACTACAAGGTATCACTTGTAAAATATATTTCTCTGTTATTTGGGGAAATTTTTATTAGGTTACTATTGATGTGATTGGCTCTATCATGATGTCTTTGAATCAGAAGCAGCATATTTTCTGTGTGCATAATGGTAATGGCATTACATTAGAGGAGAAAAAAATGCCCCGTTGGGCTTGGGTAGGAGGAGCAATACAAATGTGGCAATTAGTTTACTATGAAGGTGTAGATAGTAGTGTTGCAATTATGTCAAGAGGTGGGTGAAATTATTAAAATCTTTTAAGCCAACCAATCTCTCCAACCTTTGTCCATTTAGAGATTATTTCTGTATTACAGTTATAAGCTTTGGCTGTAACGATGAGTCCAGGGGCAGGTGCTGTTGAGAGAATAATTAGCTTTGGCCACTGTTGGCTAATGTCTGATAGACACATTTGGCCCACGAGACTCCCAAAGGGAGCAATTCTGCGCTTATTAACCACACCTCCCCATATCACCATTTCTTGGCGTACTATTGTGTAATCATGTGTGGCTTTTACCTCAGAAGGATCAAATAGTCATGATTTTGCTACCATTCTGCTGTGTTTTGTAGTAAGGTGCTTGTTTGCCTTTAAGAAAATATTTTCTTTGTCATCTATGCTTTATATGTTTAAGTATAATTTGGGTAAAAATGGTGATTTCAACTTATTTTCAAAGTAACTTTCATGGTAACTGGATAGGGAGTGAGTGTCTTATTTTAAAGGTTTTGAAAATGAACAAAAATGGAATTATTTTCCCCTTCATTCTAGAAATATATCTTAAGAATTTTTAAAATAACTATCCAGAATAGAATAAATACTCAAGCCTGTAGCATCTACATATATCTGCCTTCTGATCACTCATCTTTCTGTAATATATATTAGTAGCAATTATTCAAATCAAATCTCTAGATTGATATGGAGGGCTTATTTTGATTTGTTTTAGTAGACATTAAGTCCATACTGAAATTAAGTGTTCCCCTTCTCAATTTCTCTTTTTATTTAATTCATGTGAACAATATTACCTTTACATTTACTTCAATGAGATGTCCAGGTAACTTAAATTAGTTGGTTTCTTACATTGATAGAAAAGGCATTTTACTGCATTAAATCAGTATAATTAGTTTTAGATTTAAAAATACAAAAATATTTTTGTATATAAATACATACACACAGAGCATATACATAGACATAGTTCATCTGAAAGTTGCCTTTGCACTTGTATTTATTATGTCTGTGAGGTGCATGCTCTAGGGCTTAAATAAATCATTCTCACTGGTAATAGTTCTGTATTTAATATGTGTTTACACCTTGTACAATGCAATGCATATGCCCATGCAATAAAACTAGGCTGAGACTTGTGGTCATGCTTTGAATCTGTAATGTCCTCCATAGGCTAATGTCCTTTGATATTCTCTCCAGTAGGAGACACTATTCTGTGAGTTGTAACACCCTTGAGACGTAGGGCATGTCTGGGAGGAGTGGGCCTTTAAAAGCCTGGCATTTTGCTAGTTCTGGTCTAACTTCTGTCTTCTGGCTAAGTGCCACATAAGAAATCCCACATGTTCCTGCTGCCCTGCCTTCCTTACCATGGTGGACTGTAACCATCTGAACACATTAGCTAAAGTCAACCTTCCTTCCTTAAATTGTTTTTGGCAGATATTTTCTCATTGTGAGAACAATAATGAAAGTAACTAAAATATTCATTCCTCAAACACTTACTGACCTGGATAGTTTTATGTCAATTCGAGCCATCAGAGAGGAGAGATCCTTAATTGAGACAACACTTCCATAAGATAGGTCTGGTGGCAAACCTTAAGAGAGGTTCTCAACATGTAGGTCTTACCCCCCAAACCATCAGAAAACATACACTTATGTTATTTTTCATAACAGTAGCAAAATAAAGTTGCAACAAAAATAACTTTGTGATTTGGGGTCACCACAACCTGAAGAACTGTACTAAAGTGTGACAGCATTAGGAAGGGTGAGAATGACCTCTCTAGGGAATTTTCTTAACTGGTGATTGATGGGGGAAGGCTGAGCCCATTGTGTCTGGGGCCACAGCTGTACTGGTGTTCCTGGTTTCTATAAGAAAGTAGAATGATATCAACCCTCTGTTAGATGTGAGGCTTGTGAAAATCTTTTCCCATTTTATAGGCTATCATTTTGGTCTTTTGACAATGTCCTTTGCCTTCTTACTTTTCAGTTTCATGAAGTCCCATTTATTAATTGTTGATCTTAGTGCTTGTGGGATTGGTATTCTCTTCAGAAAGTTGTCTTCTGTGCCAATGTGTTCAAGGCTATTCCCCAATTTCTCTTCTATCAGGATCAGTGTATCTGGTTTTATGTTGATGTTTTTATTTCCTTGGACTTGAGTTTGGGGTAGTGTGATAGATAATGATCTATTTGCATTCCTCTACATGTCAGCATCCAGTTATACCAGCAGCATTTGTTGGAGATCCTCTCTTTTTTCCATTGTATAATTCTGGCTTCTTTGCCAAACATCAAGTGTTCATAGGTATGTGAATTTACTTCTAGGTCTTCTGTTAGGTTCCCATAGATCAGCCTGTCTGTTTTTATGCCAAGATAATGTGGTTTTTATTACAATTTCTCTGTAGTATACTTGAAAGAAGGAATTGTGACACTTCTGAAAGTTCTTGTATTGTACAAGGCTGTTTTTAGCTGTTCTGGGATTTTTGTTTTTCCATATGCAGCAGTATATTTGTTGTGGGCTTGTTGCTGCTGCCTGTTGTGCAATCCCCACTTCCTGGGAGACGGAGTGAGAAAACACCGAGGCAATGACACAGACTCCAAGAGATTCCAATGCAGAAGCTCTTTATTGTAAAAATGTAAGGGTTTTTATGGGATTAAGGAAATTAAACTTCTGAAAGAACGTTTTTGGTTTTTGGTTGGTGCTTTGGAAACTGGTGGTTGCTGCTGGCATGGTGTGATTGGCTAGAACTGCACATTACTAGTTATCATGCTTTGGGTCTGCTGATAGGATTTTTTGGTCAATTTTGCTTATTCATTGTGAGTTTGTATGCACTTGTTTGTGTTCATGCTATTGCCCTGCCTAATCTTACTCTTTTTATTTTACTTTTATTGGGCTACCCAGTGGGAGTTATGGATTTTTATAACCTTACCTTGGGGACACCCCCTTATTTTGAGCTGTGCCTTTCTTAGGTTGACCTACCATACAGGCTTTTGCCATCTTTGACTACCAATACTGGAAGGATTGAGTCCCTGGAAGGTTCCAAGAAGTCAGAAGTAAGGGGAGACCTTTAGGAGAACTAGAGCTTTAAATGGCCTCCTGTATTTGCATTCCAAGCGTGGAACACCTCTCCTAGAGGTTTTGTTTCAGCACATTCTATAGCCTTTAACACCTGCATTGTTACCTTGTTCATCTGCTGTTGTAAGGATCATAGCTGTAGGAGACACTTAAGCAAAGTATTAGATCCACCACCCCTCCCATAAGGCACCATGCAATAAGTTTAGAGGGATCTGACAGGGATTTTATGTGATTCCCTACTTGGCCAAAGAATGAGGTAGACAAATCCAATGACTCGACTCCTGTCATAAGTTTCATAGGTTCTGATTAAATGTTTAGAGCTTGGCAAGGTTAAACCAGGTAAAGGCGTGTGCAAATTTTGAGGGGACAAACAAAATTACTGATGGATGAGCCTAGCTTCTTCCAGCAAAGGCAAGGACACTATTATAGTCTTAATTAGGCAGTCTACTCTGTAGTTGTCTGTTGATAGCATTCCTGGCAGCCCCATATGAGACCTGATGTGGAATATGTGCCAGGGATGTCCTCTGGGCTGTAATAAGTCTTGAAAATTTTTCATTATTGTGGAGATGGAATCCTCTAGGGACTTTAATTTTGCAAAAGATAGTATTTTGCAAGCTTGTGTGGCATAGTGGATATCAGAGAAAATGTTTACAAGTTATGATTGGGTCATTTCCAATACCTTAACTACCAATAACTCCCCTAATTGTATTGATCCAGGATTTAGTTGGGTATAGGCCCTTTCCTTATGATTAACTCCCATTATTATTAACCAAAAATTAGTTTTGTTAGCATCTGTAAAGGCTATAGTTGCCTGGGGGATGACATTTTTTGATGGTGTGGCATAATATTTTACCTTCAATTTTAAAAGGAAGAAAGTTGTCTGTCCTGAGGGAAATGATTATCTAGCATGCCCATACTGGATATAGCAACCACTTTAAAACAAACTTCCTCTCTAAGTGTTTTTTTTTCTCCTGACTTTGCTTATGACAGTGTCTCTACAATCTGTATCTACAACTGTAACTCCTGGGTCAGGAAGTACACCAAGTACCATAAGCAGCCGCTGATTGGCCTGAAGGGCAGCAAATGTCTTATTTTCATAGATTTTCCTAGAAAGCTGGCTGAGCACATAGAGCATGAGCAACAGAAACTCCCTACTGCCACCTTGGCTCTGAAAGAGGACCTAAAGCTGTTCCACATTGCTTTCAAGCTGGTTCACACAGACACCAAAATCTCTCTTAAGTTTGGTCCTACTGCTGTTTAAGTAACCTCAGCAGAAAAACCAAAAGCATTGGGACAATCTTTCTTTTTAAATGACAGCTACTATCCTTCTGAAATTGAAAAGATCTGCCTAGTGGATGAGAACCAGTTACCTTAACCATTCAAAACCAAGGCACATTATTTACCTTTATGCACCAGGAATGTGAAGCAATTGTCCAGTCTATTATTTACATCAGGAACCTCTGGGAGCTTCTACAGTCTAGTGCCCAATGATAGCCCTTTTGGCATTTAGGGCATTAGGTCTTTGGACAAGCTCTGTGACAATCCCTATATAAGTGGCCAGACTGTCCATGTACCCAGCAAATATGGTCTGGTGGGGCAAAATTATCATCCTTGTCAAGTCTGGCATTGACCAAGGCATTGGTGGAAGCTGTAAGGGTGGAAATGGGCCCATTCTGTGAGTCAATATTATGGGTGGCCAAGACCCACTTATGCATATTTTCATTTCTAACAGGTACAATGACATTACACATGATGGTGTTGAGCCCTTCCTGGGTTAGCTATTTAATAAGAATATCGTTGATAGGGCCAGATGGGATGCACATTTCAACAGCGTTGTTGTCACGGTTAAAGATTCAGGAAATGGTTCCACAGCTTGCTGGGCAAGATTATGGAAAAAGCCTACATTGTCCTGGGGAATACAAAGTTTGAGGGCCTTGAAGGCTAGGTCAGACACTTGCTGGAAATAGGCGTGTAGGCCAATTATGGATTGTGAGACAGGATCAGTGTATTGACCACAGCCAGTAAGCATATCGAGGATAATATTATGTCAAAATTGCAGATTTATATGGGCTTGGGTCTCTGCTGCATCATCGTAAGCAGAGTACCATTGGAGGAAAACTCAAGGACTGCCTTCAACATGGAGTACCAATCATAATGCATTTGAAGCTGCATGGCCTATTGTCTGAGTACTTTTTCAAAATAAGGAGAATTGGGGTAGCATTGGTCACCCGCATACACCCCTGCATGGCTCCAAGCCTGCTCCTGGCCCTGCTGCTGCAGGGAATGTACATAGCTGACAAGGACAACTTCACTGGAGCCTCTAGACTCCACCGGGATGGTATGCACCTAGAAGTGCTCAGGCATATTGAAAAAGGATTGGAACCACAGATGTGGAACCCAACATTGACCCTTCTCTTTCAGTGATAAACACAGGTACTTGGCCTTACCCTGGAAGTTGAAAGTGAGGACATATTCACCACATATTATCTCACCATGATGTACCAGGAAGACACCATGGGAGCCAGTGCCTCCTTCCAGCACTAACTGGGCAGCCTTGAGTTGAGAGAGCATGCCATGGAAACAAAGATATTCTGAGAGGGGCTGATCCCCTTCAGCACCCTGACTCCCCCAGAACAGGAATGACCCTGTGACTGCTTCTGAGGTATCCAGGGGGAGGGGTGGGGGTTGAAGGGATGAATTGTCCCTGCTGGGGACCCCTCCTCAATGGGAATGTAAGGGGAAATTCCGGTGGAAGTGGTTCCACTGAGTCAAAGGGGTGGGGGCAGGATTAGGGGAGAAGGATGCTGATAACCAGTAGGAACAACACCCATAAGGCCCCTGCAACAGGTGGTCATTAATCTTGCTAGGTCCCAGCAGTAGATCTTTGCTGGCAGACTCTCTGAAGCAGGGCAACTCCAGACTATCTGTGTTATCCTTTGTAAGGAAGGAGGTCCTAGGGGCCAGGAGAAGGATCATGGGATAGGGGCTGATAGCGGGACAGAGTTCTGGGCTTAGATACTCCTGGATGTCAGTTACCCAGGCCTTCACATGAAGTGCCTCTGCTGTCTCCAGAATGTACTCTGAAGGGCCTTCTACCTTAATCCCAAATGTATTCTCCCTGTCGGGCATCTCTTTGGCTGTGGCTGTGTAGACATCAGTGACAGCAGAACAGGGAATTCTGAGTCGGGACCGGGATGCCTTGGTTGGTAAGAATAACTCCAAGTGACTTTCTCCACTTCTTTACTTCAGAGAAGTAGGTGACACTTCTGCCACTGACCCTGCTTCCCCTCTTCCATGACCCACTCCTGCTGGGTCAGGGTCAGCTTCTTCAAGCCCCATAAAATTGAGCAACTCTTATCTCTGTACCATTTCTGCTCCATCATTTAAGGTTCCCTCTCCGTGGCTCAGTCTCAGCCTCTCAAAGCAGTTAGTCCATTTCTCCCCAGAGGATGTGCCAACACTAGTCAATCCCATACCAACTGTCCCAGCACCACCAAAAGAGTTGGACACCTAGTACTGGAGGGCATGATGTGGTATCCAGAGGCCCAGCTGAAGAAGTGTCAATGGCCTCTCACCATTGCAGGATGCCTCATACAGAATCTCTGGCTTAGTGACCCACTGAACATAGGGAAAAGTGTTTTTTGAGTTTCAACTTTGAGGACATTATAGAGGAGGAAGAGACTGAGGAAAAAAGGGGGCCAAGTGGTTCCTCAGAAGATAGAGATGGGCTCAATATAGTGAGGGGTCTGCCCACCCTGCAGCTGTCAAAGGACAAGTCATGTGGTGGTGCAATCTCCGCACCAGGGCTCAATGGGGTCAAGACAGGTTGGAAGAGTGAGACCAAGGCCCGGGCTTCAAAGTTCAGGAATAGCTTGGCAAAATGGCCAGAAAAGGCAGCTTCTGCTCCAGGCTTTGCATTTTGAGAGTGGGACCCCAGATAGAGGTTAAAACAGAAAGCAAGATCCAGGGCAGTGCCCCTCACATGGAACTCACAGAACTCTTGCCAACTTTGGGGAGGGGTGGGGTGGTGGCAGCATTGGGAGAGAAGAGCAGGCCCCATCCTCTGGGGAAGGGTCACAATTCATGATGGGCCCCAGGAGGAGCCTGTGAGGAGGGGCAGCAAAGAAGAAAATGGCCAGAAGATATGGGGTGAGTGGCAACAGGAGCATTTCGGTTCCCACACTCAGCTTCAGTGTCAAGCTAAGGGAAGTAGCCATTGTCTAAAGAGAAGGTTCCAATCCTGGAAGGGAAAGGAGATTCAAGCACAGTCGAACAGTGTGAATTTACGTGAATTAAGAGTATAGCCACCACCCTAATGGCCTTTAAAAGGTGGTCACATAACCAAATTAGTTGGGAAGAGAGACTAGGAGAGGAAGTCCAACAGTCTACACTCCGAAGAGCGGTCAGGAATCCCTGTAAAGCAAGAAAGCCTTTAGACAACCCCAGAGAGTGGCCCTGGGGAAAAGTCATCTGTTGCTCTCAGGCCACCAGGGAGTCTGTGCAAGGACAAGGATGGCAGGGAAAGGGGAAGTAGTGTTTATGGACCGAATGTGCTGCCTATAGTGAGGGACTTCTGCAGTTTGTTTGGCCATGGCTGTATGCTCACACAGTATTTCTGGGTGAATAGGGCTTATAGGAGGATCCTTTATTGGTTCTACCTTCTGGGTGGTCAGCCCTTATGTGGAGGTACTGGGATGAACTGAGTCATAATAGAGATTTCCTAACCAGGAAGACAAACAGGGGAAAGAAAAGAAGATGTAAGGATAGGAAAGAAAGCCCCAACTCACCAAGGGTTAGCTTAGAAAATGAAAACAGGGGTCAACTCACCAAAAACAGCCAAAGGGGGTGAATTCAAGACACAGGTGGAGAGTCAGGATAGGGACAGCAGCCAGGGCAGCAAGCAAGAAAGAAAAATACCCAAAAGAGGATAAGGAGGACCCAAAAAGTGAGCAAAAGGAAAAGGTCCATCCACGTTGATAGAGCACGGGACTCTTAATCCCAGGGTTGTGTGTTTGAGCCCCACATTGGGTGACAGTTGCAGTTGTTGCAGGCTTGTTGCTGCTGTCTCTTGTGTGATCCCATTTCCCAGAGGGGGGAGGAGTCAACAACACAGACTCCAAGAGATTCTAATGTAGAAGCTCCTTATTGTTAAAAGGTCAGGTTTTTTGTTTTTGTTTTTGTTTTTAGAGAAATTAAGCTACCGCAGGAACATTTTTTGTTGGTCCTTTTGAACCTGGTGGTCACTGCTGGTGTGTTTGTGCTTGTAATATTGCCCTGCCTCAAAGCAAAGTATTGTTCGTTCAAGGTCTGTTAAGAATTGTAATGGAATTTTATGGGGACTGTATTGAATCTGTAAACTGCTTTTGGTAAGATGGCCATTTTTACTATATTAATCCTACCAATCTATGGGCATAGAAGGTTTTTCCCTCTTTTGATATCTTCTTCAATTCCTTTCTTCAAAGACTTGATGTTCTTGTCATACAGGTCTTTCACTTTCCTGATTAGAGTTCTACCAATATATTTTATATTATCTGTACATTTACACAATGGAGTATTATTCAGTTGTTAAAAACAATAACACCATGAAATTTGCTGTCAAATGTGTGGGACTACAAAGATCATACTGAGTCAGTATCCAAGGACTTAGAAAGACAAATATGGCATGTACACTCTTATAAATGTCATTAGCAATAAAGGATAAACATTCTGTAATCCACAGACCCAGAGAAATTAAGTAACAAGAAAGTCTCAAAGAAGAATAGATCTCACTGTGAAGAGGATATGGAATAACTATTGCCATTGGACGGGGGAGAGGTCTGGATGGGGAGG
>LOJH01028846.1:7159-23773 GCA_001685095.1 Ellobius talpinus | reverse complement strand
GTGGGAGCCTGGCGGGACGAAAAGCAGGCCTGCGCCCCCCATAACACTACACTAAGAGGTATTCATGATGGATGAAGACAGAATGTAAGTAGCAGAGAATGTGACATGAATGGGAAGGGTGACTGGAGCTGGCACAGTAAGGATCTAGAACCTGTACTAAGGACACCACTCTTCAGCTTGATTTAATGAAAAACCACTGAAATTTTAAAGCAGTAATATAATCAGGTTATATTTAACGTTTTCTTCAGTGTACAGACATCTGACTTGTGCCTTGTCTCAAGTGATTGAAATAAATTGAAGTGTCCCAATGAGGACACTAATGTGGTGTTTGGGTGGGACTACTTCAAGTAGAATGGGCATGGGTAGAGATGAATGAAGGTATAAAGTGAGATTTAAGAATTCAAATGTGATCCCTTGATGTGGGATCCCCTCTGTATGCTATGGATATGTTTTTATTACCATTGGTTATTAAAGAAGCTGCTTTGGACAATGGCATAGTAGAGTAAAGCCAGGTAGGAAATCCAAACAGAGATATAGAGAGAAAGTAGGTGGATCTGGAGATATGCCATGTAGCCGCCAAAAGACAAAGACGCCTGCCGGACTCTTACCAGTAAGCCATAGCCTTGTGCCAATACACAGATTAAGAGAAATGGGTTAAATTAAGATGTAAGGGTTAGCTAGAAATATGTCTAAGCTATTGGCCAAACAGTGTTGTAATTAATACTGTTTCTGTGTTATTATTTGGGTCTGGGCACCTGGTAAATGAACAAGCAGTCTCTGCCTACAACTCCTATATTCTAGACTTGTACAATCAAATTAGTAATGACTCAATTCAGTGAGTTATAAAAGAATAAAGAAATCAAATAATCAGATTGAGCTTTATTTCAGAGTTAATGTTAAAAAAAAGTATCTCACCAATGTTAAATTTGGGTTTTGTTTGTTGGTTTGTTTGTTTTTGTTTTATGAGACAGGGTTTCTTTGTATATAGAAAAACTAACTTGGCTGCTCTGAAACTAACTCTTTAGACCAGAGTGGTCTTGAATTTAGAAATCCACTTGACTCTACCTCCTGAGTGCTGGGATTAAAGGCATGCACCACCAATACCTGAAAAATTTGGGGTTTTAATAACACAACCAAAGCATAAGATGAGAAAGATACTTCTCAGAAGCGTCCAGTCTTCAGGGTGGGTTACAAAGAACTCAAATACAGTCACAAAGGGAATAAGTGTTTGAAGAGTTTGTAACAGTATACAGAATACAAGGAGGCAAGGTAAGAGAATGAGAGTTTAGGATCCAAGTGAAGATATTATGGCAAAATTAAAATAATGCTCAAATCAAATATAATGGTAAAATATACAAATAAAAAATTTCATTGGATTGAACAATTCAACTTATTAATTAATTTGCAAAAGTATTTTGAGATGGTAAATAAAGTACAATATAGATCAAAATTGGTGAAGAGAGAACAAAAATCAGTATGAAATTCATTAAAAAATGGTAAAAAGTAGAAGCTACTAATTATCCAGCAATGTTAGAACTGAATATATAGCCAAGGAAAATGAAGTCAAGACATTGAAGATACCTTTATCCATTGCAGTACCATCCACAGCAACCAAGATATGGAAATTAAGTGCCATTCAGTTAGTGAATGGATACATAAAGTAGGGTACACATATACAAATGGAACACTATTGGGCCACAGGAAGAACGAAACACTGTTTATTGTGGCAAATATATGAGAATGGAGAAGACTGTCTTAAGTGAATTGAACCCAACATGGAAAGACAGATACTATATGTTCTTTTCTACATATAAAGCTAAAAATACATCTTGAAGTAGAAGAGTGAAATAGGAATTACTAGAGATTAGGGGGTGTGAAGGATAAATGGAATATGGTTAATGAATTCAAAACACTGTTAGATAAAAATAATGAGTTTTAGAATTCTATAGTAAGTAGTTTCTTGTACTAAGTAGTAAGTATATATCTTGTTCACAATAGCTCAGGGTTAGAGTTTGGGCTACTGTCAGTGTAAGATTCTTTACTATATCTTTTATGACAAATTGAAAGAGCTTACTTTAGCTTGTTGGAGCCCATTCCTTATGGTGGGATGCCATGCTCAGACTTAATGTTTGGGGTGTGGGTTTGGAGTGGATGAGGTGTAGGCTAGGAGGAGGCGAGGGGGAGGCAGAGGAAGGATTGGGAGGGGAACTGTGACTGGAATGCAAAATGAAATTTAAAAATAAGAAAGAACTTACTATCTGCAATAATAAAGGATGATAATAAGGGACTGGGGAGAAGGTTCAGTGGTTAAGAGAACTTGCTGCTTTCCCAGAGAATATGAGTTTTATTCCCAGCACCCATATTAGATGGTTCACAGCGATCTTTAACTCCAACTGCAGAGAATCCAACTCTTCTGGCTTCCCCAGACACCTTCACTCATCTGCACATACCCACATGCACACACACACACACACACACACACACACACACAGAGAATTAAAAATAGAAATAAATATTTAAAAAAGAAATAATTGGAGGATTTTGTGATTGTTCTGATTTGGTCAGTATATATTGAAATAACACAATACTTATTACGTATATGCATTTATTACATGCCAATTCAAAACAAAAATAAAAAATGGTATTTAAAACAGCTTATATTTTAAATTAAAAATCATAGTGTTATCAGGGCAGTCAGATATCTCAGTAGGTAAAAGCACCTGCTGCCAAGGCTGATGACTTGCGTCCCAATCTCAGAACCTACAAACTTTAAGTAGAGAACTAAGTCATCCAAGTTGTTCTCTTATCCCTATGCTCACACTGGTGTGCATACATTGGCCCCCAATAAATAAATATATGAATATGCTTTAGAACTTTTAGTGTTCAGAATAATGAAAACCTAGCCCTATGCATGCACACATACATACATCCACGCGGGTATATGTATGTATATGCATATATATATAAAATTATACTTATATATGATAATATATTATTGTTATTTGAACAATTAAAATAATAATTGAGATATATTAATGTTTTCTTTGATAGAACACGCTCAATGAATTTTTCTAAGATATTTCCATTTCCTCATATCACAAAGAGCATTGTCAATTTAGTGAAAGTGAGATTAGCTAAGGAAGTGTCATTTTATGAATAATTTACCTCAGGCTACTTCTCCCTGATGTTAGTATTTCAATCAACATCTTCAAGAAGAAGAAAGGGTGCTCTGGTTCCAGTTTAACCTACTTTGGAGAGAGATTTTTGTGATTCCTTTAATATAAAATAATGAAAGAGTTAGGATTTGTAGTGACACTAAAGATGAGATACCAGTGGTGTGATGCATGCTCTGGGGGAATTTTCAGGAAGAAAACCTCATAGGTGCAAGCCAAACTAAATAACCTGGGCTGGTTAATTTATATAAGGGATATGCTTAAATGTTTCTGAGAAGATCACAGACTATTGAGGCTGCCATATTGCAAACACTGATCCCGATTCCTCATTTATGGCAATACGATTTATAGATTATGAGGTGAATTTCAGGCTCTAGAAGGATGCTATGCTATGGGAAGCTCTCAGGGCATATATTTAAAAACTCTTCCTAAAGAGGACCTAAGAGAATCTTTATTGGCACCGATTCCATATAAGAGAATCTTCCAGTTTTCTTCTGTGACTAAAATCTAGAGTAATTATAATGATTGGCACTCTGTCTGCATCTAAAGTCAGGGTTCTCTCAGCTAAGGAAACTGTTGGTTTTAGGGTCTCTTTGTCAGAGCTTCTTGGCAGATATTTTAAAAAAGAAAGACAGTAATTGGAATCACTTGAAAACTGTTCATGGAGTTAATCTATGCCTCTATTTTCATCACCATATGGATGTATTTATCTGCATTAAACAAATTTTGTGTGCCAGAATCTTGGACCAGACTGGCAATTTTAGAATTCAGTTATGTGGCATAACTGACAATAAAACTTGACAATAAAAACAGCAAATAGCTTGTAGATATGGAATTGCCTATGTCCCTTGCAAAAAATGAAAGGTTTGATGAACTACCTTTTCTATTGGATCAAATTGTAATTTTGACTATGTTACTTTTGAGTACATCAAAGGTCATTATTTATATACTGAAATTCTTGATATGTTTTCATAGGATGGAACTAGAAAAGAATGATCTTGCTGGAAAATATCAGCTCTTGATTTTAAAAAGTACTCAAGTGTTTACATATTCATATTATTATAGATTTAAATTCTAGCTCTTCTGAAGATGAGACATAATGAGATATATTTCAAAAAGATATATATCAAAGTCAAGAATTGAAAATGAAATTTGGTCATCAGCTGGATCTATACTGGTGAAAGTCCTGAAAGTATATAACAAATCCAAGTTAAAACACAATGAAAATGTAAAATAAACTCAGACTTCCCAGAGTTATTATGAAAAGACAGAATGGAAAATATCTCAACCATAAGTTTTACACTGTTACATGTTAATGTATTTTAGATACTGATTAGATAAATTACACTATACTATCGTCTCTACCTGTTCCTTTTCAGTGTTATTTCTGAAATATGCACAAAGCTTATATTCTGTTTCTCTTGGAAATCACTGCTTCAAATGAGCTTCTCAGTTCACATACCAGAGAACAACTATTTACTAATTGATTAGATTTCCATGCCATTGATATTCATGCCATGCTGCATTTGAGCAGGGCTTCAATGTGTTTGATATGCATTGTAATATTTGATATTATAGCAACCTAGTGAGGAATATAGATTAGGAACTAGAAATTTCATTTTATGGAGAAAGCACAGAAGTTTAAGTAGATTGGTGAAGGTCATATGTGTACAAAGTGGAAAGCATGAGCATCGTTTTTCATGAGTCCTAGGTCATGTGGTTTATTGCTACCAGCCATTATGAATGCAGGAATTACAGTATGTAAAACGACATTGTGTTGTTGTTGTAACTTGTCGTGAATGAGGGATCAGTAAGAGAAAATTCAGTGACATTTTATCAGTTCCTTAACTTTATAGCCACCATTAGTCATTTTTAACATACCATAAAAGCAGTAAAAAAATTAAAAAAGAAGAAACAAACCAAAAAACTATACGACACACAAACTTCATCAGATCACTTGATAGAGTGTACAAAGGTTTTTTGAGGGTAGTGACTTTGAGCAACTGATGAAAATTATAACCACTGGATTTCTCTGAAGTATGAATATCTGTTAATACTTCAGGAACAATGTGACCTAAAATCCCTAGGAACAGGTGCAAGGGATTCACACGTGCATTATAGTTGGATGGCCCCAAGTTCTACTACCATGACAGAGGGTAACCTCTACCTCTCCCTTGCCTGATACTAGACTTGATAATCATAGAATTTCTTTCTAACGTCCATTACTCATGCATTATTTTTTGTCCTATTACTGTGACTCTAATAATTGAAAGCAATTCAATGATTATTAGATAATATTGTCACACCAAGAGTAGAACCCTATGTGTTTCTTCCAACTCCTGATTTTACTATTTTTTATGTGCTTGTTGAGTGCATTCTACTTACCCCAGCTTATTAATGCTACTTATATTATTTCTCTTATGGAGCACATTTAATATGCTTCATTCTTTTGAATAATGCATAGTTCCCTATTGACTATTTTGTAGTGAGATGTGACATGTGTTAGCTTGCTTCCCAGGGTCCTGCTTGAGCAGTTCCTCACCTGCTGTTCCTCCTTGTTTTTTATTACAATTTGACTTCAGATCCCTGCATAATTCTAGATGTCCTTACTGTTAACAATGAAACTGCTTTGGCTCTCAAAAACCTGTCACTTCCCCCTTTGAATGTATGTGTAACTCTTACTCAAACATGTGAGCTTGCCTCTACCATCTGAGATTTACTGAATCAAAATTATTAGAAACAGGATATGTGTGTTTTCAGTACAATGTGACACCATTTATCCCAAAGACAAAGCACATCTATTTGTAGTGGATTATCTATATGTATTAGTAGTGTAGTGAGGTTAGATTATTTACTGTTCTAACACTCAAATTTTCTAATCTAACCGGAAATAGCAATGCTGTGTCCCTTAAAAGAATGTTATGTGAGTTAAACAAGGTAATAGCTATAGGATGTCTATAAAACTTTAAACATAGGAATCACTTTGGAAGTGTGGGTTAAACACATAAATCAGAAATTTCCATATTATTTGGGGAAAAAATAAAATAAGTTTTGGGAACCCCAAGGATTGAAAAGGTTCTATGATGTTTGTTCCTTTTCACATTAAAATTCTGTCCTTTCTTCTTCAACAGGCACATTCTCATCCCCAAGGGGCGCTTTCTCGGACACATGATGTCAGTTTCAATTGTCACATTATTGGCAGGGGTGAGAGATGGAAGATATTAAATAGTTCAGTGGGAGGGCAATCTTGCACATCAAGTAAATGTCCCAAAGAACCTTCACCATGTTTGAATGGCCACTGGATTTTTAAGTAGAAATCCTGTTCCTAAATATTTAAAGCCAAGATCTAAATGTCCTCCTCATTGAAAATTAAAGGTTTTTCATTTGCTTGTTTGTGCATTTGTTTTACACTTCTAATGCATACTAAATTCTTTCTTGAGTGTAATTAGCCAAATAGCAAAGAGAAATTGTGCTTTCCTCTGAAGTGCTACCAACCACCTGTTCTGAAAACATCTCTCGCAGCTATGTCACTCCTGATTTTAACCCACTATCCAACACTTGCAGTTGTTACAAGTAGGGCCAGCATCTGGTTATACTTCATTTTCTCTTGTAGTTTGCAAGTGATGTGCTCAATCAGTTTTATTTTGAGACATATACTATTGCATTGTAAATTATTTTGCTATATTCATCCTTCTTTGTATGGGAAATTAGGTGCTGATATTATGTTCACTTTATTTTTGTCATCCATTGATTTAATTTTATTATAATTATGATTGGAGTATCAAAAAAGTTTGCTTATTTAAGTGATGGGATAGGCTTGAGTTTCAAAACCCCCCGAAATAAATTTGTGAAGATTCTTATCCGTAAACAACATTTTATGATTTCAGAATATGCATGGCAGTTTTGCTAAATTAGCATTTGATTACCCCTGGATATTCTCGTATTTTTATGTGAATTAATGGAAGTATGTTTTGCTTTGCCAGGAAGGTTTTACATTCTTTGTGGGAGGAAAATATTGCCTTGATCCCTTTTGAATCTGTTCACAACCGGCATGCAATAAGTGCTGGTGACAGCCCGACCGAAACTTGAAGTGAAGCAGGAAAATTCAGAAAGTGGAGTCAGAAGTTTAAGGTAAATTGAAAATAGAGTGCTCGGAAATGTGAGTTCTCCAGGAGGAAGCCTTCAAAGCTAAAGGACACAGGGAGACAGAGGATGCCTGCTGGGCTGTAATAGCAAGTGTGATGCCCAGGCAAATGCAAAGTTTATCTGTAAGACAGATTCAGCTGTACAAAGCCCTGGTTGTATTCAGCCCAGGCAGCAAAAATTTACAACTGTGTAACATGGAATCCTGTTGTTTTTTTTTCTGGGCGGACAGAAAACATCAGCCATAAAAATCTTAAAATTGAGTATCTATTGCTACGTCTCTCACACACATCCAGACATCTGCAAATGAAATTTCACTTACAGTTTTATAGCAATTCCTTTGAAAGACCAAACAGGAAGAAATGTAGACAATGGAACAGTTGCCTTTCAGTTCAATATATTGTCCCAAACAGCCAGCATGTGATCTCTACAGTACTAATTTTAAATCACTAGACTTGTAATGTAAAGACCAACAATATTAACTGTGGCTGAAATTTCATGGAATAAGTATTCTATTTTTGCCTATATATATGAAAAGGTATATATATATGTATGTATATGTAAATATATGTCTGTCATATGCACATATTTATATGTATTAATAAAATGTGTGAATGATATGTCATTATTTGTAAAGGAAAACTCTAAATTACAGAATTTTCTGTGTAGGACAGGTGTTTAAAATATAGGAAAAGCCATACAACTGTCACCCACATTCAGAGGGCCTAGTTGTCAGGCTTGTCGCTGTCAGGCTGGAGTTGGAAGGCTTCCATTAGCTGTTTCAGTGGGTGTCCCTACCACGGTCTTGACCTCATATTCTAACTCTCTTTGACAGTTGTATGGCTGGGGCAGCCTATGGGGCCACTGGCAGTGAGAGCAGGATTTATTCCTACTGCTTGTTCTGGTTTTTTGGAACTATTTCTCTCTGGATGGATACCTTGCTCAGACTAGATATAGTGGGGAGGGCCTTGATCCTGCCACAAAGCAATGTAATAGACTTTGGTGATTCCCCATGGGAAGCTTTATCCTCTCTGAGAAGTGGATGGAGGTGGGATCGGGTTGTGGGGGAAGGTGGAGAAAGCAGAAGGAAGGGATGAAGTGGGAAATGGATTTGGCATGTAAAATGAGAAAAGATAGTTTTTTAAAAAATGAATAAATAAAATACAGAGACATAAACTTGTCTGACAAATGAAGTTTAAAATAAAAAAAATACTCCAAATTATAAATGTTATTAGGCAGAATATGAAATGGTTAAAATAATAAAGTCCATTGGAATAAAATGGATATGAGTTATAACTGTATTCATATGTTATAGAGCAGGAATAATCAATGATGCATAAAAATAAAAACTGGCAGATATATACCACTTAAAATACTATCATAAAAGAATTAAAATGATCCATTGTATAATTGTATCACATTTTCTTTATCCATTTTTTGGTTGAGGGGCATCTAGATTGTTTCCAGGTTCTGGCTATTACGAATGCTGCTAAAAACCCAGTTGAGCAAATGTCCTTGTGATATAAGTATACATCCTTTGGATATATGCCCAAAAGTGGTATTGCTAGGTCTTGAGGCAGATTGATTCCTAATTTTCTGAGAAATTGCCATACTGATTTCCACAGTGGCTATACAAGTTCGCACTCTCACCAGTAATTTAGAAGTATCTCAGAGTTGTTTTGATTTGCATTTCCCTGATAGCTAAGAATGTTGAGCATTTCCTTAAGTATCTTTTGCCCATTTGAGATTCTTTTTGTTAAGAATTCTCTGTTTAGATCTGTACCCCATTTACTTATTTATTAGTTTGTTTGTTTATTTGGTTGGTTTTTCAAGACAGGGTTTCACAGTAGCTATTGAGCCTGTCCCGGACCTAGCTCTTATAGACCAGGCTGGCCTCAAACTCATAGAGGTACATCTGCCTCTGCCTCTCAGTGCAGTAATTAAAGGCATGTACCACCACTGCTTGGCTTGTACCCCATTTTTTAATTGGACTATTTGGTAGTTTGACGTTTAGTTTCTTGAGTTATTTGTATATTTAGGAATTCAGTCTTCTGTCAGATGATTTGACTCACAATTAAACACTGAGCCAAGCTCTTGAAGTACAATTGAAGTGAGGGAGGAGCAAAAATATTAACAAAGAGGTCAGGACCATGATGGGGAAACCCATAGAATCAGATGACCCGAGCTAGTGGGAGGTTCCAGACTGACAACTGGGGACCCTACCTGGGACTCAAACTAGGCCCCTTGAATACAGCTGACAGTGGTATAGCTTGGGCAGTATACGGGGCCACTGGCAGTAGGAGTTTGTGGAGCTCATTCTCTTTGGAGCAATATCTTGCTCAGCTAAGGAATGGGGGTATGGGGAGGACCTTAGTTCTTCCTCAAGGAGGTCATGGGACATACTTAGTTGACTTCCCAGGGGAGGTCCTACCCTCTCTGAGGATTAGATGGTGGCTGCGGTACGGAGAAGATGAGGGAAGCAGGAGGAGAAGAGAGAGGGGGAAATGGGATTGGTAAGTAAAAATAAATAAAATTAATTATAAAAAAAACAACTAAAACCAATAAAAGTTAGGGAGAAGGAAATAATAAAGGAGAATATTTTTTACTACACATTTTATACAATGTGCATTTTAAATAGTATGTGTATTATATTTTTAAAATAAAAGTTTATTTGATAAAAAACAATAGATATAATAGAAAATTATTAATAACAGTAATGAAAGTCCGAATTTTAGAGAAAATTCTGTATGACATGGTTGTGTTCAATGAATTTTCCCTTTATCTTACTTGCTCATTTGAATCAGTAAGGGCTCACTGATTATTTACTATATGTAGCATGTATAAATATTTTTAAAACATGAGACCCAGAGAATGTGTTCCTTTTTACAAGACCCATATGCTTGGACACATATTGGGGAATGAGATAATGCACAGGTACAGAAATATTGATTTTAGTTTTGAATCATATTTCTTTAAATCAAAAGGTTCAAGTTGTTAAAAACAGCATTTGATAATGTTTTATCCCTCATGTTAATACTATGTGTTTAAGAGGAATAAAAAGAAACACATTTAAAACATAAATATTTAAGATTATTTTAAAGGAATAAGACAAACCAGATAAAAATAGTAGAAAGTAATTTTGAGATATGCTAGAAAACAGTTGAATGTATCATAGAAAAGAAGAAAAATCCAACAGAAAACCTCCAGTGAAAGACTAATAAACGATTTCTTCAAAGTGCTAATCTTTCCAGTTAAATAAGCCAGTTTCTATAAAAAAATAGCCCTCTCTATTTTAAATATTTTAGTGTTAATTATCTTTATTTTCCTGAAAGTCTTATTTCCGGTCTCACAATTATTTCCATCAATGACTAGGGTATCTTATATAACAAATTTATGTCAGATAATATTGACATTTTAAAACCCAATTTGAACATCATATGGAATTTGCTTTTTTTCATGGTTGACTTTATATGAGGGAAACATTAGACATATGTAAAACTGTGACCAGTTGAAATGTTTTGGATAGGAAATTTATAATGAGACTGAAACACAACATAGACAGATATACAGACTCCCCTTCTTTCATGCACACACACACACAAATGCACACATTCACACAGAAACACACACACAAAGAGTAACACACCCTCTAAGGACATTTTATCTGCCTCATTTTATTGTTGTGAGCCACATCTGTATTACTTCTTTTGAGTCGGAACAATTCATCTCTCTATGCTCTCCACAACTTATAGACTGCATAAGCAAATTTGGGTGACTTTCAAAATATAATTATTTAATACATGTAAAATAATTTTCACCATATTCATTAGCTTTCTGTCTTTTAAAAATTTGTCTCATTGATGAAATTTTTGATTACTCTGCCTATATTTGCAATCAAGATTTTTTATTATACCATTTTGAGAATGTGATATTTCTAAGAAAAATTATGTTGAAATATTATAGAATTTATCTGTATTGGTTTATCTTATCAGATAATCTTCTAATATCTCCTTGCTTTCTACAGTTATTTCATTAGATTAGAGATCAAAAACCTGGCTGAGATTCTTATCAAAAGTAATTTTAAGACTTGGCATTTCTCTGCAGTTCAATTTAGCTATAAAGCCATTCTATTATACAGTCTTATATTTAGCTTGATTGTTCTAGATTCTTTATACTTTAGCTGATTATTTAGCAGAGAGTTAGTCTGGCAGTCAGTTGACTCAATCATTTGAGCATGAGCTGTACTTTCAGGATGTACATACTGAGCACTTGTAGAACTCAGTGTTTAGAAAGGCTGGATCTTGGTTTGTGACCTACAACAACAACAAGAAGATCCAAAGAGGGCACACCTCTAATACACACATGAATATATCTCACACTATTTGATCAAACAAGTAACAAGCATGAGGGTCAAAAATTCACCATTTCAATCCGGAGCATGTTGATTATTATTCAACTGAAACATGCGACACTGTCCATTTGAAACATCATTTTGGTATAAAAGAACTATTAAATATCTTTAGTTATATAATTTTCCCTCTTTCACATCACTCTGGATACTGACTTAATAGACAATTTTAAGGTGGCATTTTTCTATATAAAATATTATAATATTTGATTACAATACTTATTATAATACTTATAATAATCACCCAGATATCAGTAGAATATATCAGAAAGCATTAATTCAAGAATTTGGGAGACAATAACTACTTCCTGGGGAATGACCTAACAATTTCTCACTCTGCTGTGTGTAGCACCTTCCAAATAAACTAAATAACATGAGCAGTCCAAAGCCTCTTAAAATACTTTGCTTATATCTATGTATCTAGTGGAGAAGTCTTAGATTTTATCCTGGTATTTTGACTTCCCTTTATGTGTGTGCTTGGTCATTAAAGTGTGTCTTTGTCCTGGGAGAACTGTAACTGGATTTTAGTGGATGGTCAGAGGCATCTGGCTTTCTAGAATGTCAACACTGGATATGAAAAATTCTGGATTTTTGATGGAGGATTTTCAGGTTACAGAATATCCTTAACCTCTAGGATTTTCCCTGCTTTCTTCCTTTCATTTCAATTGCCCCAAGCTGGGACAGACATTCTACTCCAAAGAACTGCTTCTTGAAAGCCTCTTTATCCCCTCCCCTTGGTGTCACTGAATTCCAATCCGTTTGAATATGGGGAACAATGACCTAGGTTTGTCATTCACCTCTAGAAGCTGCCCCCTTTCACACTCTCTTCTCTAGAGTTTATATCCCAGATTACTTTCTTGCACAATGTTCTCTGCTTTCTCATCAGTCCTTCTTCCTAGTTTTATTGTTCATCTCTGGATGACTCCATTTTTTAATTCAAGTGACACTGTATTTGAAACACAGAGATCTGGAATTGTCTTTTCAGTTGTTGAAATTTTATTTTATTGCATATTAAACTATGTGGATGATAATGAGGATATGTGAATTGATTTTTTCCTGGATATTTGAATATAATTGAATTAGGAGTTCCATTATGGGAACAGTTATAGTGAAGAGAACATTGAAGTTGGTGAAAATGTAGAAACTAAAGATTTTGTTCTTAGGGAAACAGCACACTTGGTATATGGGCCATTAACTACTTTAATAGAATAAAGTACTTTTTCATGTAATTCTTTTCTTATCTGCTTTTCAGTAGAGGTGAGTATTTTGCTGAAGGTTCTGTAGTGTTCCCTCTGGTTTTAAGCATTTTCAGATTCAGAAGTGCCTTTCTATGTCTTCTTTTTAAATTACAATGTGCTGTAATGTTTGAGAGAGAAGTCATTTCAAGTACTCAGTTCTGACTTACTGCATTTCCTTGTCTATGCTTAACTATTTCTCTGTAATTAAGAACTTTTTAAATTTGCTTTTGTATTCAAAGGCTTATTTTGTTTTAAGTTCATTTGGCCTGTGATTTACTTTGGATGGCTTATGATTTTGTTTACTTCTTACAATCTGATAAAAAAAAAGCTGCCAGTGAATGGAGTTCCTTATTTTCTACATTTTTCTTTCCCAGATATTGACACCTGTGAACTTGAAGTGACAAGGGTGACTTTTGAGACTGTGCATCTGTGGTAGAAACAAAATGCGTGATATATTGTTTCCTCTTAGTTTTTTTTTTATCTGAACTCCAAGGCTGTGAAATTCAGAGGCCAGAAACAAGTTTTCCACAATTTTTGGAGAACTCCAATGATTTCACATATTGTCAGTCTTAACATTTCTAAAATGACACCTTTTAAAATTTTGGTACAATTTAACTTATAATAAAAAGGGCATTGTGAAGCATAGTGCATTATAATCACCTGATCCTCAAAAACCTAGAAATAAATAATAAATAAATTTATTATATATTCTTGTGTGGTCACTATAATACAAGAAAATGTTATATCCACTCAAAATAACAGATTTCCTATAGAATGAAGAGTACAACAACAAAACCCTTAAAAGAGAAATTCCCTTTAAAATATATACTTCAATAAATGATATTGGCAGGTATGCATTTTTTGAATGGTAGAATTTTCAAAGTGTCTGCTAAGACCATGGGTGGTATGCCCAACAAAGCACATAGCTGAGAAATGCCAGAACAAAAGAGACAAAGGTTTTGAAGTTTCCAAAGGAAGAAGAAAAAGTATGTCATGTATAAAAACATAAATTCCACAGTTGAGAAGAAATTATTTCATTTAAGTAAGGAACAGTATTATTAATGAAATATGAACTTTATGCCTTAGAGTGGTCCAGTATCTAGGCTATCTTGAGTTTAAAAATGGGACACCATCCGTGAATGTGATAATCTTAGTGGTATGAGCTGAAATGACAGTAATACCTGCTAAGCACTAGGTAAGTCCAGGACACGGAGATGTAAGACAAAACGAGAGGCAGAGCAAAGAATAAATAAGGGTACATAAGTGTACATGTGCATTCATGCATGTGTGTTCAAGAATATAGTTGACAGTGCTGTTTTGTTAAATGACAGAATCCCTTCAAAGAATGATTAAGAGGTGGACTTATTTGGGCCTCAAAAAGGTGCATTTCCAGGACATATTTAAAAGGAAAATGAGGGGCAGCGGAAGAGAGACGAGAATGGGGAGGTGGAGTGACTGACTTAAGACTACAACGAGCCATCCAGAGCGAAGTAGGAAACTTTGATACCTCAAAGTGAGGCTCCAGGGACTCTGAGGATGAAAAGGTAAAAAGCTTCAGCTGGAATAGAAAGAAAAGGAAATGAGGAGAAGAATGAAAGTAAAGTTGAAATGGGCAGACTGACAGTAGCTTTCAGGATGAGCTGATGTTTAAGTGAGTCTTCTAGACCAAGGGTGAGATGCAGAAGACGGAGTGATGCTACGCAAGCTGAATAAGGAAAGTGCTTTAGACTATGCTTAGTTCATTGCTGCCCTTGGCCAGGTTTTTATACATCTCTGTAGAAGATGAAACAGACAAAATTTCGGATCACTTTTTCTCAGAATTGATTGGTGATACAGGTAAGTTTAGTGAAAATAAGGGGGGCTATTCTAGACATCATTATTCAGATGGGTTGTGGTTTGTCTCTGCATCTATGGACCTTCCTGGAATGTAGAGCTTACCCCCATTGCTGTTAAACACATATCCCAGCAGAGCTCAGCTGTGCACTCAATCTCCCTTCAGTGCTTTCTTCTAGCGGATGCCTCATTGTTTTTAAATCCCCAAGCACATAAACCATTTTCATAAATACAAAATATGACAGTAATGTAACAGAGGCCCCATGTCATAGACTTCTGTCAGTAAAACACCTAATTAGTCTCTCAGCAAATGAATGTGCTCAGAACCCAGTGCGAGGTGGCAATCTTCAAGGCTAATTTGGAAATATCTGCTGATCCAGGAGGTTTGGCAGTATATCATTTAAGAATAGACCACTGGGTTTAGGAGAGATGACTTTGTAGGCAAAGCCAATGATGAACTTCAATCTTTGGGACCATAAGATGGAAAGAAAAGTAAAAAATGACTCCTGAAAAATTCCTCCTGACATTTTTCACATGTACACTTTTGCATGTGAGGATGGGAATACATGCAGACATGTATGTATATACACTCATGTACACACACATACAGAGTAGGTGCTATAATTTTTTAAAAATGGCATGCAGCAGAAAGACACATGTAACAAGGCTTACATGGAGGGGTTTTTTACTGGGGTGAAAGGAATGGGAAAAAGAGGGGAGGGCAGGGCAGGACTGGCCTCTGGTGACAGGAGTGACAGAAAAGACACAGAGAAAGAGAGAGAAAGAGAGAGGGAATTCCAAGTAGATAGTGTAGGAGAGAGTATGTGGAGTCAAAGAGACACCATGGAGCTGCCACAGGAGACAGACATATAACCTTGCTTGTAAACCACGAGCCTTGTGGTAAAATATAAAATAATGGAAATGAGTTAATTTAAGATATAAGAGCTATCTAGCAATATGTTTAACCTATTGACCAAACAGTATTGCAAATAATATAGTTTCTGAGAAATTGTTTCAGGTCTGGGCAGCCAGGAACAAACAAGCATCCTCTGCCAACAGATTGGTGCCTACTTCTGACACCAACAGAATGATGCACCAATGTGTGCCAAATAAATCCACATAGATCTTGGAAAGAAATTCTAGACACAAAACCCCCAAAGTTTAGCTGCATTTTTTTTCAGATAGACTCTGTTTGCTGTCAGAAAGCAGAGGCATGGCTCCTTTAAGAGAGATCTTCCTGATTCAGCATTAGCAGCAAAACTGTGTGGTTTTAAAATAGAGGTTTCCCAGTTCATGATAATTGCAGAAACAGCTCTGGCTCTTTCAAGAGGCCTAGTACCTGAATGGGGCTTATGAGCAGCATGCTACTAGTTACTTAATGGTGACACAGACCTGTTGAGACCCTGGAGCTGGGGCAGCATGCATGGCTCTCAGTGACAGCAAACATACCACTGCCATGGTGAACTGGGTGGAGTAAACAGGCAGAACTATAAAGATGGTCTTAGCCATGCCTGCTTAGCATTAAAAAAACAATAGATACACACACAATAAAGAAAAATTCAGATGTAAAAGATCTCTAATTAGGTCATGGTGTTGGATAAATGTATGTAGGCTTGGGAGAGAGAAATAGTTATAAAAAGAAGCAAATGGTTTAAAAAAGTAAACTCTTTAAAACAGAAAGTGATAGAGTACAGATAGTCATAGATTAAAGGAGTGAGATAATAAATTATATATTAAACTTGTAGAAAAAGTAATAGAGTAAGATAAATAAGCCACATAAAGATGGAATATACACAGAGAGTCTGGATTATGTATATTA
>LOJH01028844.1:0-17616 GCA_001685095.1 Ellobius talpinus | reverse complement strand
TATAAGCTAGCCATGCGGGAGCCGGGCGGGACGAAAAGCAGGCCCGTGCTCCCCATATCACTACATATCTCCAGAATTTTTGCTCAGGGGCAGGGGGAGTTAGGTAATATCTACCATCCACCTTCTAAGGTCTCCATTATAAACCAAAGTTCAAGTCCACCAAAGTTTCCCTACAGAGCCGATGAGTTTACTGGTCTTTTACTTATAGGGCATGGGTGAGGACCATAAAAGCCATGGAGAGCCTGCACCCACTGTGGGCAATGGCTTCCCTTTCCTTTCTGTGATGGAACACCAACAGTCAACAAGCCCAGGGAGGTGATCTTCGCAAGCAGATCTTCTGCGGAACACCTGAAGACAGTGGTCACTTGGCTCAGAGGACAGTCTAGCCCAACACCAGCATTTTCCTTCCTCTGCTTATTGGTCCGCCAGGATGGGATGAAGGAAATATTTATAAATCATGTATCCGATAAGAGGTTAGTGCTGAGAATATGAAAAGAGTATCTGCCACTCAACAATAAAGAAACTAACAAAAATAAGGGCGGATTCAAATAAACCTTTCTTCAGAGGAAGCACAGGAGTGGCCAAATAAGCAGCGAGAAGACACCAGCGTCATTGGTAGTTGGTGTGATGGTTCATCTCCAGTGTCAGCATGGCTGGAGCTAGAATCACCTGGAAGGCACACCTCTAGATGTGTCTGAGAGAGCTGCCCTGAGTGTGGGGGATACCATCTCATGGGCTAGAGACCTGGTGAATAAAAGGGGAAATGGGGGAAGCTAGCAGAGCGTCTTCCCATGTCTCAGCTTCCTGGCCCACCGCACGCCTTCCCCACCATGTCAGCTGAGCCTCTAGAACTGGGTAAATAAAGCAAGCCTTTTCCTATTTTCCGCTGCTTCTGCTGGGTGACACAGAAGGGAATATAAATGGGAAATAGCACCCATTAGAGCAGCCACTGTGAAAATGGAAGGTGTGGCTGAGGAGGTGAAAAAACTGGAAGTTTTATGTACTGTTGTGGGAAAGGAAAATGGGGCAGCTCCTATGGGGGTGGGTTAAAAACAATCATTATAGCTTTCAAATCTGTTTCTATGCCCCAAAAGAATTGAAGGCAGGCATTGGCTAGGCAGCTGTCTGTGTAGACAGGCAGTGTATACCTCTGCATACAGCAGTCGCAACAGCCAAAAGGTAGAGGTAAGTCATGTGTCCATCACTGGGTGAATGTATATACAGGATATACAGGATGTGGTACTTATGCTGTGGCTGGTGTGGCTTGTCCCTCAAAGGTCCGAGTTCTGGAAACTTGGTTTGTGATGACGTTAGGTGGTTGGACCTGGAAGAGGTGGGGCTTGGTAGGAAGACTGGGTTTTCCCTCTCTCTCTCTCTCTCTCTCTCTCTTTGAGACAGGGTTTCTCTGTGGCTTTGGAGCTTGTCCTGAAACTCTGTAGACCAGGTTAGCCTCGAACTCACAGAGATCCACCTGAGTGCTGGGATTAGAGACGTGTGCCACCACCGCCTGGTTAGGAAGGTTGGGTTGGGTTTTCAGAGGACTGACTCTTCCTTACCTCTCCTGAATCCCATCTGCCAGTGTTGAGCAGCCACATCTGCCTTGCTCCTGAACCTGAAGAACTGTGAGCTGGAGAAGCCTCCTCTCTTCTCAGAGGCCCAGTCTCGGGATTTTGTCACGACAACACAAAACAGAGACAAAATACAAATGGGATGCTGTGCAGTCATAAGAAGGAAGGCAAATAGGCCACATGGAATGGGATGGACTTAGAGGACATTATGACGAGGCACAAAAAGACAGCCCTGTGTGATTCCGGTCATAGGAGGGCCTGGGGGGGTCACATTCATAGCCTGTGGTTGCCAAGGGTGGGAGAGCCCTGGAGGAAGTTAGTAGGACTTTGCTTGCATAGCAGCATCAGTGGCTTCATGCCTCTGAACTAGACACTTGAAAATGGCTCAGGTGCTATGTTTTGATATGGGTGTCTTACTAAAATTAAGAAAAGACACCTTGAGGGACACAGAGCAAGTGATGCACTGGAAAGAGGTGTAGCACCGGCCAGCATCATCAAGGATGGTAGGGTTTCAAGTCAAGACTCAGGGAAAAGGCACCATGTGTCTGTCTGGTCAGTGACACTCAGCAGTGCTGGAGGAATCCAGACCCCCAACTCAGCCCCTCCTGTGTGCGGCGTGCTGACCTCACACCTGGTGAGGCATTGCTGGGGTGGGGTCTCTCAGTGCAGAGGGAAGGTGAGCAGTGACACAGGGCATGCACACTGCTTCGTGAGTCCTCTAACTTCAGTGAAAGTGGGCTGCATGCAGCCAGGACCAACATCTCTGGTGTTATGGATTCAGCTTTAGGCACCTGGGTCTTTGACCTGCCTGGTAGCCTAGGAAGGGGGGGCTTGGCTTCTTCAGAGAATGCCCAGATCATGGCAAGCTCACATAGGTAAGTCTGGTCTTGGGGGTAGCATTTCCCCCGCATAAGACAGTGGGACTGCCTGAGGTACCTGTGGCCCCTCACACGCCCTGCAGACCCTTGTCAGCCCTACTGCCTGCTTACTGTATGAGGACGTGGCTCAGCACCTCAGACCACATTAGAAGAAGGCTCTGGCCCCTCAGAGCATGTGTGGAAGTGGCACCAAGAAGAAATAATTTCTTCAGGTTGAAGCCGCTCGGGTGACCTGATGGGGCAGTGCAGGGTTCCAGGGAAGAAAGGTTTTACTCAGTGAGGTCAGCTGTGCCCTCTTAGAGTATTATTGAGAATGGCCAGCTGTCCCCTCATGTCCACCACAGGGCTCTGGAACCCCAGCCTTCCCAGACCTTAGTGCCTGGCCCATCTCCTACTTGCTGTTCCTGTGGGCAGCAGGATTATGAAACTACAGGCATACCTGTCCTGACCCAAATAAACTCTGAGCTGTGGGAGTGGCAGCCATTTGCCCCCTTGAGGACTGCAGGATGCTTTGGGTCCTTCACATGTGACCCTATTTCACAAACTTGGGGATGGGTGCTAGGGCTTAACAGAGACCCCTGCCTGAGGTTAATCTTTGCCTTATATTGCAGTAAGACAGCTTCAGTCTTCTCTACAAGAGATGACATTGGGGAGGGCAGGGCAGAGAGGGGACAGGAAGGAGCCCAGACCCTGGCTCCAGGGACTGTTCAGCTCCTGGTCATGCAGCTGTTCTCTGCAGGCATCTGATGCGGCTGTTTGGTCAGTGGAACGCTGTATTCTGTCTACCCTCTGGCCAGGGGAACTTGTTCATGTTTGATTTCTGTCCTCCATGATATCAGTACCAAAGGGCAGCTCTAACCTCAAAGGAGATAAGATAGTTTATTCTGAAACCAAATATGTGTGACCATGGCCCCGGAGCACAGCTTCCAGTTACCCCAAATACCATGTTCAATGTGGTAACAGTTCCATAGAGGTTTCTTTTTAAAAAGTAATAACAAAACAATAAAACCATAAATCAAGACTCTTTAGATACATTGGTGGATACACTGAGCAGGTAAAGTCAAAGCAAAGCTGGGGAAATCTTAGGTTTTGGCCTCAGACAGGATCTGATGATGCATTTAGCCTCTTGGTTGGTCTGTTCGTACATTTCAAAGAATTTTCTTAATTGTCATAAAGATGCTGGGTCACATACAGAGGTCAATAAAAAATGGCTATCAAAGGGCCCAAAAGCCCAAGAAAATTTGTAATTAGGCCCTGGACCGGCAAAACTCAACCCTCTCTACAATCACTAATGTTCTTGCCAGCCTGTGGTCAAGCAGGCGTGCTGTATTTCCAGGAAGTTTGGTCCACAGTGAGACAAGGGGCTTACTTGGCTGGTGGCAGAAGGAAAGGTCAGGGCTGTGGAAGGATCCCAATGCCAATGCAAGCTCTAAGAAGCGTGTCTTGTGAACGAAAGGGGCCTGGGGCTCTGCAGGAACACCAGCAGCTGTGGGGAGACAGGAGCTCAGAGTGTCCAAGGCCCCAGAGCTGAGCAGCCTGGCAGGGTCCTTCTGAGGACTTCGCTGCTGCAGGTCCTGGGAACAGCAGAATGGATTGGATGAAGCCAGCCCGTACCAGCTTTCACACCCAGGCATCCCAATGCCCAGGGAGAGCAGCCTTCTTGCTGGAGAAAAGAGAAAGCTGGTACCTAGAGGGTGGCCAGGCAAAGTAAGGTGGTGGGACCACAGCAGAAGATGCCAACAGGAACCACGTGGTCCTGTCCTCCAGCCTTCCTTCAAAACCAAAGGAAAACAGAGTTGCTTGCAGCCACAGGGCAGATAGCCCTCAGTCAAGAGGGCTGCCGCTGTCACTGTCCACAGCACCAGCCAGCACCCTCAAAGCACTTGTGGGGGTCGGGTTCAGAAAGGCTCAGCATCATTTGTGTTGGGGTGTCCACGTATCCATTGGCACGCCATCATTGGCATACCATAGGACTAGTCACATTTCAAGGTGGTCTCTTACCAGGACTAGCCACCAGGTGTACCGAAGTGCCCCAGGCAATGCCACAGGCTGCAGAGGACTCAGGAGGAGGGGACCATCCTACTAGCCCTGGTTTAATGAATTGGAGGTGCACCCTAGCCTGGCTAGCTGGGCTTGGAGTCTGTGGTAATGAGAAGCCAGCTCTGCCTCTGCTGGTCTTGAAAGTGTCCCAAAGCAAGAGAAGAGCAACCTGGGCTCCTTCCCACAGAACCAAGACCACTAATACCAATTCTCCCCCCTCTTGAGCCCACTGGGCCACAGAGGGCTTCTTGGTGAGACCCTCCCCCTCCAGGCTGACCCCATCCTGCAAAGCCTGTCATGGCTGTCCTGACTCCCCTGTCCCGCGGATGGTTCTACAGTCTAAATAACTGGGGTTTGCTGATTGGGCAGGGTGGTGCAGGACTGTGATTCCAGCACTCGGAGGCTGAGGCAGGAGGATCCCAATATCAAGACCAACTTGGGCTACAGAATAAGACCCTGTTGAAAAAAAAGTAAGAAAAGACAAACAAAACAAAACAAAAAACAAAAACAGGCTCCAAATAGAGTTAGGAGAAAGGCCACTGTGAGTCCACAGTTGGGTTCGTGAAGGAGGGAAGCTGCCTAGACTGGTACCTTATAACTTTTTTTTTTTTAAAGAAAAGCCAGGATTCCAGGAAGGAGCCCAGGGGAGCCTTTAGCTCAAAAACCAGCCTACCCCGGCAGTTAACTAACGCTGATGATGTCTCATAGGTGTTCTGTGCTCTGAAGGTGGGGCTGCAGGCCATGGGTGTTCGTGTGACAAACGCTGGCACTGCAGGCCATTGTTTGGGGAGGGCAGACTGCAGTCTGAGGGTACCATCTAGCTCCCAGCTCCCCCATGGACACCCCACCCTGAGCTCTGAGCATCTTGGACCTGAAGCTGCCATCAAAACCTGTGGGCTAAGGTTCCATGCTCACCTCCCGTCGGGACCACACAACCAAATGTATCTGGATACTGAACATCTGCCTGGATGGTTCTGAAGGAGCACTTCCTCCAAGGAATGGCTTTGCCTCACATTCCAAAGGCATCAACCACCCCGACATGCCTTCAGTTTGCTCTGGGCTGACCACCCAGGCAGGCCCTTTTATGATGTGTGTGGTCAGGCCACACCTCCATCAGGCCACACCTCCATCAGGCCACACCTCCAACCTCCTGCTTTCTCCTATGAACACCCCTCCCCCACATTCCTCCTACCTCCCATCCCCCGCTCCCACCCTCCCCTTCGTGCCGTTTGCACATGTTCTGTTGGGTTAATATACCGTAAGTCAACCCCCTTCCCCAACCTGATTGGGCCCCGGTAGAGGACAGAAGGTGCCCAGAGGCTCTCTTAGTTCTTTGCACCCCCTGGGGCCTGGCAGGAGGGACAGCTGGGTCACACAGCACCTGGGACCAGCACTGGGCCCTCCTCATAACAGACCCCATCGTGGTTTCCCCCTGAGTTGCGGCTCCTAATTCCACCTGAGACTGTGAGTGACTGGAGTCAGCAGGGTACCCCGCCCAGCCCGGAAGGAGTGGGGCCAAGTATTGAGGATCCTGAGGACGGTTTGTTTCATCAAGTTCAACAGAACAAACTGGTCAGGTGGGTCCCTCAGGCCCTCACTATGTACAGGCGTGAAAAGAAATCTTGGCTTTAGCTTGAATTCAGTTCACTGCTTTCATTCAAAGAGTCCATTTCCCGTCTCTCTTCACTAGTCTCCTCCTCTCCTGCTCGATGACACTTTTACCACCCCCCCAGCCTTACTGGAAATTACTGGGAATTAATTACTGGAAGTCAGTAATGAAAAAGGCAGATACAGCTTTGTAGTGATAATTTGCTTGTAATCTAACAAATAAAGCTTGCCTGAAGATCAGAGTGTAGAGCTAAGCCACTAGTTAGTCATAGAGGCCAGGCAGTGGTGGCACACACCTTCAATCCCACCATCTAGGTGGCCGGCCCAGCTGCCTGCTCTTCAGGCCTCTGCATGTCCAACTAAGGAAAGGAGCTACCTGCCTGAATGTCTGCACAGTCCTGTCTTTGTCCTGCCATGTTGGGTGCTCATAGCCAGGCTGGACTGCAGCCCATGAAAGCCACACGGCTCTGGTCCAGGTAACAGGAGAGTGTCTAGGACCTAAGAGAGACCGGGACAGTGATAAGATTGTGGTGGGCCAGTAGTATTTGGGAGAGCAGTTGTAGGGGAGACAGTGACTTCACTACCAGGCAGGCTCCATCCCCTTCACGGGCCTTTGACTACACCTTCTGTGATCACTTTTGAGTGACCGGCCCAGTTCTCAATTAGCATGTGTTTGCCAAGAATTCCTTAATCTCAGGATTATTTCAGTTATTGCTCATCGTCATCTTTCTTCCCTAACTTTTGTGTGTGTGCACATGAGTATGTATGCGTATGGAGGCCAGAGACTTCAGATGATACGTACAGGAATACCATCCATTTCTTTTGAGATGGATTCTCATTTGCCTGGATCTCACTACTAGGCAAGACTGGCATCGAGCCCCAGCATCTGCCTGTCTCTGTGCTGGGATTATACACACATGCCGCCATGCCCAGCATTTTTTATGGCTCTGAGGATCAGACTTAGGTCCTCCTGAATATGGAGAAAGTACTTTACAGACTGAGTCATCTACACACAGACCCATCAATAACTTAACAATTCACTTATTCTGTAAGTTTCTGGTTTCCAGCTTAAAGGATACCCCGAAAGACTGAAGCCCAGATTCCAGAAAAGGAATTTAGGCCCCAACTCTAAAGGTATAGGAGTAACTGATACAGAGGTTGGGAGAGAAACCTTCCTAGGGGCGAGATTCACCCAGAGATAAGGAGTTAGCTGTCTATAGGCAGTAAAGGAAAAAGGCCTATGGTAAAATTACAATCTGGTTTTGTAAACAGGGGAGCAAAGAGATAATAGCTTTGTCAATGATCAGCAAACAAAAGCCAATGTCGGGGACCAGCATTACTCGCAAGTTCTGTGATTGGCAATGTCTGTCAAGCTTGACATGGCTAACGCAAGAGTCAAAGTGAGCACGGCTAAGGTAGGAAGTCAAAGATGGACAGAAGGGGGATTTTCTGTGTGAACACACCCAGTTGGGCAAGCAGTATGAAAAATTATCTCCAGGGTGGACCAGGGAGGCATGCACAAGACCCACGAGCCCTGCCATTGGTTTGGCCTATGCCATGTCGGCATGATTAATCTCTCCATAAAATCCTAATCTTTGCGTAGTCCTAACTATAACTCTTATAAAAAGCCCCCAAACAAGGCACCTCAATGTCTTCTTTGGTTCCTCTCCCAGGGTGGGAGTGAGTTTTGCCTGCTCTTTCCTTGGAGATGTCTGCTTTCTCTTTGCTCACTGGTGTGTCCACATCCTCAATTGTCATAGCTGTGAGGCGACGGATTCGAAAGCATCTGTCTCCGTTTGACTTTTGGGGACTGCTGATTGTCTGGCACCTTAGGACTTGGGTTAAGCACATCTGGGCTGAGAAAGGCCTTGTCACCCTTGAACACTGGCATCACCATCACAGTACCCAGGTGGCACTTACACACATCTTTTACAGGAGACTACCCTACCATGGCAAGATGGTTCTCTCAGTACCTGTTCCCTTAGCAAAAGCCAGGATATCCCAGGTCTGGAGACCCAGAGGCTCCCATAGCCCTAACACCTCTAGGATTGCTTCCCTGAGCCGCTAAGCAGTAGACATGGCTCACTGCTTGGCCAGTGTGTGGAGCAAGTGGGGTTAAAACTCAGTGTGAAAACCCATGGTGGCTTAAAAACAAAAACAAAAAACCCTAAAAGCAAGAGAAGGTCTTGCTTTAGTCAGGGATCCTGGGAACAGAGATACCAGACTCAGGGTAATCCAGACCCACCAAGGGGCTGGGGGCCATGTCAGTCACTGGGCCAAGGTGTCGGTTAGGAAGAGGCTGTAGGGTCCTGGGTGGAGGGTATGGCATCCTCCCTGCCACCTCAGCTAAGAGTCGGGTGGAGGAGCGTGAAGAGCAGGGTGAGAGAGGCCGGTGTGTGTGAGGACCAGGTGGGCAGATGTAAGGGTCTGGGGCAAGGTACCACACCCACCAACAGGCTCACTTGCTGTTAGGGTCTGAATCTGAAACATCCCCTTCAGGGTCACTTTCAAACCTTGTTCGCTAGCTGGTGGCACTATTCTGGGAGGCCGTGGAACCTTCAGGAAAGGGGGTCTAGTTGGTAGAAGTAGGTGGTAGGGGTGGACTCCTGAAGGTCACACCTGGACCCTGGTTCCAACTTTACACTCAGTTTTCTGGTAAAGCATGACGTCGACAGTCTCATCACACGCGTCCACTGCCAGGAGCAGAGTTCCGCCCATGCCTGCTCCATCATGATGGACTGGAACCATGAGCCAAATAAATTTTCCTTAAGTTGCTTCTGTCCAGCAATGTGGTCATAGCAAGATGGGGGTAATACACCTGTCCCACACCAAGGGCTTCAGTCACAGCAGCCTCCTTGTTCTCTCTTGGACAGCCTCTTCAGGCCCTGTAGAGCCCACTCAGCCTGGCTGGCCTTAAGCTGCCATCAGTCTCGTAGTTCCTCCCTGTGCTCCTTGCCTGTGGCCTTACCCAGGAACCCTTCCAAGGGCAGCTGCCAAATCATGTCCACCAGACCTCACTTCCTATGGTGAAGCTCCAACCAGACATTTTATTAGACCACCCTGGCGTTTTCTGCTGCCCTTGTGGCACTCCTGACTCTGTCCCCATCCCCTCCTCATATAGTGGCCAGTGTGCCCTCCTATGACCCCAGGTCTGAGCTTGGATTGTGTGCCCACCCTATGCTGGGCCCCATGCTTTGAGGCCAGTTCCATGTTCGGTGTGGCTGATTCCTGACTGGGTGTTTCCATCCAGATCTTGCCGGCTCTATCCATAGCAGCCTGTGCTGAGAGCTAGAAGCGGAATGGGTCTCTGGGGTGATGGGACAAGGAAGAGGCAGGAGTCAAGCTGTGGGGCATTGAGAGGTTACTGTCTCTGAGGAGTGAGACACAGCAGTCCCAGTGCATGAACAGAGGACTCCATCAGTCAAGTGAGCTGCTATGAGGGAAGGTGGAGCAGGGGCAGATGTGGCTGAACCTCTGGCTTCACCAGGTCTGTTCTGCCACTCACAGAGCTTGGACAGTGTGCCAAGGGTCAGGAGCTTTCTCGAAGAAGCCTGTGCCCTGCTTTGGAAATACTCATTTGTCTGTCTCCATGAGGAGCAGTAGGGCTTTATTTCCACTTCCCTGAGCCAAGATTTCGGCTAGGAGCAGGCTCCTGGGTATAGAGAAAGGGTTTGGTGTCCTCCCTTCCAAATGAGGGTCTGAGCATCACCTTACAAGTCCTGGAATGGATGGAGATGGGATAGCTCTAATGGTAAAAGTAAAATGCTGCGGATCCTGAGTGGCTGCAGCGGGGAGAGGGCCATGAGACCACGCCACAGGTCCCAGAGTGGGGGCAGGCAGCAGAGCCCCAGAGCAGCCAGTCCCAGGCAGGGACGGTGCAGTTCCCACGCCGCAGGTCTCTGAAGGCAGCTGGTCCTGGGCAGGGAACCATAATCCTGGGCAGGGAACCGTGAGGTGCATACCGCAGGTCTCTGAAGGCTGCTGGTCTTCAGGGGCGGGTGAGAGATGGATGGGCATGCCAGGCAGAGTGAGATTGGATATTTATTTAGTAGGTTATGGAGCGGGAAGGGAGAAGGGGAGAAGAGCAGAGAGGCAGAGAGAGACAGGGGGGGAGAGACAGAAGCTGCCTCTTCGAGAGGGAGATGGAAAAGGGAAAGATTCAGGCTGCAAGCAGGAAGGAAAATCTGCCTGCCTCAGCAGACGGGGGAGGGAGTAGTCGTAGCTTGTCTCTTAAAGAGACAGGACAGACCATTACAGTCCCATCTCTTTTTAATAATAAAAAGGCAGGAGGTTAGGCACCACAGGTTAAAGGAATTAGGGCAGTGGATTCTGAATGGTGTGCCTATCCAAGTCTCTGTCTCTCTCCTGCCTGTATGGCTCCCTGCCCAGGACCAGCCGTCTTCGGAAACCTACAGCTTGGTCTTGTGGCGTGCTTATCTATCTGTCTCTCCTTGTGGTGGCATGCATCATCCCTGCTGGGACTGGCTGCTCGTGGGACCCGCTGCTTGCTGCCTGCAGCCACTCGGGGATCCTCACAGCATTTTTTATTAATCCATTACAATAGCCACTTGAGGTGGAAGACAAGAGGTACTACAAGGGGCGTGTGTGTGTGGGTGTCACAGGGTATTCCTCACAACAGGGTGCGGAAGAGGCCCAGACCCAGTGGCAGCAGGATCCTCCCTGGCAGGGTCCTGAACACAGCGCTAGGTGCTCTGTTGCAGAGACTCCCTGAGCAGCATCCTCTGGTGATCCTGGCCTGAATTCCTTTGCTCACTGGCCACTCAAACACACTGTTGGAGTTGGGACATGTGACAGCGCAGCCCTTGCTGACCTGTGTTCTGCTCCTTGTACCTGCAGAAGAAAAGAGACAGCATGTGGTCCTAGAACCCCGAGGCTAGACAGAGGTGGGGGGGGGAGCTTCTAAAGTGAATGGCTGGGTCTGGCCCTGCTGGGCCATCTTCTGTTGTCCTTTCTCAGACACTGCCCGCACAGTGATAGGAGCTCTGCTACCCAGAGTCACCACCAACTTGGGGTACAGCAAAGAGGTGGGGGCTCTCTTCGGCAGCCCTAGTTGGCCCAGGAGGCAGAGTAAAGGGTGCAAAGTAGAAAAGAACTGGTCGCCAAAGAGTACATTGGTGGCACAGAATTTAGGATGACCAAGAATTCTCTAGCAGAGAGCGTGGAGTCTGTGGCCTCCTTGGAAGCCTTGGCCCTGAACAGTCCTCCCTAGTGGGCACATCAGATCTTCTCAGGACAGGTAGCACCCAAAAGGGAGCCCTCTGAGCCCACGCCCTGCACGGAAAGGCAGTTGTTACCTTCTGGCTCAAGAGCAACTGAACAAAAAGCTGGGGAGTGGGGCATCCAGGCGAGGATTCAAGACTGAAAGAGAAAGTTGGAGAAAGGCGCGGAAGTAGTTCATCAGCTTCCAAATTGTCACTACACAAATCCCTGCGCTGTACCGAGAGAAAGAGCAGGGCAGGGCTGCTGCTGATAAGAACAGGGACCACACCCTGGGGAACCTGCTGCTGCTCTCCCTGGGGAAAACCCCCACTTGGGACCAGTGACTTTCACTGGATTTAACTACAAAGGAGGAAACACAGGAGGAAGGGGAAGCCCCAGGCAGCTTTCAGTGCCTTAGGATACTTCTACAAAGGACAGTTTATCACCCTTCCCCCCACCCAGGCTCACGTTGTTCAACTCCTTCAGGGCTTGTTTTAGGCCAGCTCAAGCCATTATTCTCAGAAGCCAGGAACCTGGAGATGCTTAAACTTCATGAATTACTCTGTAGCCAGCCAGGCTCAGGACTTTCACCTCAAGAGAGGAAGCAGCTCTGAGGCTTCTGCATGGTCCCAGGGAACTAGAGCGAGGTCGGTGCAGCTACTACCACCACGGTGTGCTCAACACAGGTCTGTCTGACCATTTCTGGTTTCTGGACATTTTCATATTTTTGCCTTCTCGCGGTGATGGAAAAGTAATGTGTTGGCTTTTGTTCCTTCATCTTCTCTAAGACTGATCTTACCTAAGGTCCCACTGCTTTCACGACCCCAAGATGCCCCCATGAGAGTGGGCGGCCTTGGCAAATCTGTCCCTGGTTGGCTGGCTCTGTTTTTGCACACCTGTTCATTTGGGAATTCAATGCATCAGAGCCTTTGTCCCAGGGTGAGTTCTAGAAAGAGTGACACACGAACAGATATGGCAATTGGGAGAGAAAAAGGAACCGCCAAATTTCAGACCACACCTTCCTGTATAGGTCAGCACCTAGAGGAGGCATTGGGGCTGCGGGTGTGGGGTGGGGGCCCAGTCTTGCCGCCACTGGCTCTGGAGCCTTCCAGGCCCGAGGAAGGACTCACTCGAGTAAATGAACACCTCGTTGCTCAGGCAGACTTTTTCCTCTGGTTGGCACATCATGGGCCTACACAGGCGGGACTGGTGGACCTTGAAGCACTGGAAGCAGCTCAGGTTTCTGGCTGTGGTCAAGAATGTACGTTGGTGGGTGGGCAGCGCAGGCTGGACCCCACTCCAATTCCATCCCCCTCAATCCCTGTCCATCCCTTACCTGGCTCCCTAGTCGCCGAGTCTCGGGCGAGCTCCACTGACACCAGGGACGCCCAGAGCGCCAGGAGTAGCCAGGTCATGACTCCGTGCTTCCTCACACCCTCGCGGCCGTCGTCCTATCGGGACTCCTCACAGCCGGGTCGGTGCCCTACTCTTGACTGCAGCACATGGGGGAGGAGCTGGAGCACCGGCTGGCTGAAGTCTGCGTTCCCTCCTCGATGGCTCCCAGGGGTGTGGCTGCACCTTGAGAGGGTGGAGGGACAGCGAACCGCGCGAAGCAGAGCGGGTTCCCCTGTGACCCCACCACTACCTTGGAGTCGTTGCCCCAGTTCCCGGACCTGGGGCTTCCTTTTGCTTCCTGAACGCACCTGGCAGAGAAGAATCCCCTCCATCACTGTGAGTGACAGGTCTGGGAGTCCCAGACTCAGGGCCCAGGAGGCATCCCGGGCAATTCCTGAGCCCCAATAGAACCTAGACAGATCTGGTGTGGTCCAGGAAGTTGGAGGCAGAGTTGAGATTAGAGTTCTCAAGTCGGGGGAGGGGTTGGGTGGGAGGCACACGTTTGGGGAGGCAGGTAATTTGGGTAATCAGAAATGGTGGGCAGGGCAAAGAACTGACACCAGAACCGTGAAGCAGCAATGAAGAAGAAAAAGAGCCAGGGGCTAAATCAGGGGGATGGGGGGAGCCGGGTAAACAGACTGCAGGTTCACAATCTTTTGTTCTTTTGGGCTCCAAATGACTTTCTTCTGAGTGAGGCCGGCCTGAGAGGCCCGAGGTGGGAGAGGAAGGGAGGAAATTGGGCCGAAGCCTGGGCACCCTAAACCAGGTTCCAAAGACTTCTGAAGCTGAAGGACTTAAGGTCCCACCGCCCAGCCTGGTGATGTACAGGCGTACCTTTGAGCAGATGAGGCCGAGGGCCGGAGCATCGCCTTTGGGTTCTCAGGCCACAGCACCTGCTCTGTTGCTTCCTAGACTCTTCTGCCAGCAGGTAAGTCTGTGATGTGACCCAGTCCTGTCTATGGGGTTTGTAAATGTCCTGCGTATTATGAGGATTGATGCCATTCAAGCCTGTTTCCCACTCCTAGTGTGGATTTCGGATATAGGGTACCAAGCAGCTGTTCCTTTCCCATCAGTTCAGGAATGGGGTAACTCCCCTACCTCCAACTTATCTTCCCATTATCATAACCTTTTTTTTCTTCTCAGAGTAAAACAAAGTGAACTGTGTCCTCTGAGTTATTGAAGCCAGATGGGGTGTCACCAGGCTCCTGCAGAAGCTGCCTGGAGCCTCCAAGTCAGTCGAAGGGGATGTGTGTGTGTTTGGGAGGCGGGGGAGATAGTTTTTCCACTGGAAACATCAGTACACTTCTGTGTCCTCGCCTTAGTATCAGCCATATTTGCAGACCTGTGGACCCTCCCCATTTGCCATCATGAAATGTTGCCTTAGTCTGGAGACCCAACCCATTCCCTCCTACACCTCTTTCCCAGGCCTGTCTCTCAAAAACTATCTCCCTGAAGGCCAAACCCCCTTCTGGGAGCAGGGAGCAGGTATCTTTCCAAGCCTGTCAGCTCATTCTTTAATCCCTGTCCCTTTTTTCCCTTTGCTGTCTCCTCCGTTCTTCTCTCTTCCTTTTTACCACTTAACAAATGTGGTGGTTTGAATGAGAATGGTCCCATAAGATGATATGCTTGAATGTTTGGTCCCCAGTTGGTGGAACTGTCTGGGAAGGTGTGGTTTTGTTGTGTGTGGGGGTGTCATTGAGGGTGGGCTTTGAGGTTTCAAAAATCCACATCATTTCCAGGTATCTCTCTCTGCCTCGTGCCGGTGGATCAAATTTAAATTCTCGGCGACTGCTCGGGCTCCACCCCTACCTGCCTCTGAAGCTGTAAATCCCCAAATAAATTCTTCTATACAGTGCCTCGGTCATGGTCTCACCACAGCAGTAGAAAAATAGCTAAGAGAACAGATATTTACGGGACTGAAGAGATGGCTCGGCAGTAATTCCGAGGGGCCGAGTTTGGAGTCCATCACTATGTAAGCCGGACATCTCATAAATGCCTGCGTCTTCTGAAGGACCCAACCCCTCTTCTGGCATCTTCATGCAAAGGTGTGTACAGCTGCCCACACATGAATCCACACATAACAAATCTTTATTTATTTTATTGATTTTTGTTGAGCTCTATGTTTTTCTCTGCTCCCCTCCCTGCCTCTCCTCTCCCCTTCTACCCTCTCCCAAGGTTCCCATGATCCCAGGAGATCTCACAACAAATCTTTAAAGTAAACTCTTAAAACATGTGCTTGTTCAATATTGGAATCCACGTGCGTCCCTGGATGGTGACGACCAATGGCAAGGAAGATTTGGTTCCTCATCCTTTAGGTGCGGCTCTGATGATGCCCGCTATAACATAAAGGACTCATCCAGGGGCCATACTGAGAGAGGTACCCATGGGCAGTGCTGCTAATCACACAAACACATATTCATGCCACCTACTAAAAGGTGCTTAGCTGAGGGGACCACATTCCCTATTCTCATCTAACACAGCTTGTTTGTGGTTACAGACCAGTTGAGGTTTCCTCTGCTGGGGATTCAGGGGGCCAGCAGGTAGCCATGATCAGGTGTGGGACTTGAGCCCTTCACAGCTTTTACGGTTTGCCTCAGGATTCCTGATTTAAGAAATGATGAAGGTCATCAGCTATTTTCCTACCCAACTCTCCTGGAAAGCCAGGCATTCTTATTAAGGCTTTAACCATCTTAGGACAAGACCTACACCCACAATGGACACGGAAGAAAAGGTCACTGAGCTTCGTGTGTGTGTGTGTGTGTGTGTGTGTGTGTGTGTGTGAGATGTGGGAAGTCCTAAGGTATATGTGTTGCTTTTATTGGTTAATGAATAAAAAAACTGTCTTGGGCCTGATCAGGGCAGAATAGAGGTGAGCGGGGAGGGGGTGGGGGACTAAACTGAATGCTGGGAGAAAGGAGGCAGAGCCAGGGAGGAGACATTGCTGCTGGGAACTGAGGAGTTGGAAACTTGCTGGTATACCATGAGCCTCACGGTAAAATATAAAATAATAGAAATGAGTTAAATTAATATGTAAAAGCTAGCCAATAAGAAGCTAGAGCTAATAAGCCAATCAGTGATTTAATTAATACAGTTTCTATGTGGTTATTTCAGGTCTGGGCAGCCAGGAACAAACAAGCGGCCTCCTACAACGTGTGTGTGCATGCGCACATGCACCTGCCCACCATGCACCCTGTCTTCCTTGGGGTGCAGAGGCAGGCCTCAGACTCAGTCCTTCTGCCTCAGCTTCCCCAGCAGTGATATTATGGACATGCATCACCCCATGGTGGCCCTGTCATTGTTTTGACCTTGAAAGTCACTGTCCAACATGCATAACATTGGCTCTGGAGACACTATGATGGAGCCTGAGTGGTACAGAGTGGGGAGGAAATTCTTTCTTCTTGAAGTCCGTCTAGATCCTGGCAAAAAGAGCAGCATGCCCTGGAAGCCTCTGGTTCGGGATCACCCAGGTGACAGGCAGAAAGCCAAAACCACATGGCTCCACCAGGTAATCGCCTGGTAATCACCCTGAACCTCTGCTGCTTGCAGTGGTGATGGAGCAGTGTGCTCAGTGAGGCCCTAGCCATGACGCCCTCCTGGGGACAACTGTACTTGGGTGTACCTAAGAAGATAAAAGAGTGGGAAGAGAAATCTCAATAAGGCTAAGACATGCATTTGAACAGAGGAACTAAGTCAGATGTGTTTTGAGATGAACACATGCATTTGTGTTTGTATTTTAAATATACAAATAAACAATAGGTTATGGATCTTTTCAATTTTGTTATTTTACATTTATTGTATAGCTTATAAATGTATGATATTTGCATTTACATCATAATCAAGTTAATATGCTGTCACTATATCACTCAAGTTTAAAAGTTTATATATGCTTAAGTTACATATACTCTTATTTTCCTCTTTGTTTTGGTTTGTTGATTGTAAAGTTCTATGCCTGTAGTGCGGCACCTGCACTATAGGACGGTTAGTGCTACTGTTATGGTTTGTGAGTCTCTGGACAAGGGGCTCGGGATTGAAACACACAGAGACAGAGACACAAAGAGTTGAGGACACAGGTCATCCTTGATACAAGAATGCCAAGTTTATTGTGCTCAGGGGAAGCTTATATAGGACTCTGGCCACGCCCCAGCTCTTGGGATCTTTCAGCTGCAGACTCACCACCCTGCCATCAGGGTCTTGGGCTCAGAGCAGCTGCAGCCTGCTCAGAGCAGAGGAAAACAAGTTGTTTTGCTCAGAGCAGAATTCAGGGTCCAGGGTCCACAGCCCTCAACAGCTCCCAATAGTTATTGTTTTGGGTTTTTATTTTTTGTTTTTTATTTTTTGGCAGAATCTCTTTATGTATACCTGGCTATCCCAGAATTCACTGTATAGATCACGCTGGCCTCAAACTCACAGAGCTCCATCTGCCTCTGCCTCCCTAGTGGTGGGATCAAAGGTGTGCACCACCATGCCTGGCTTTGTTTTGTTTTTGAGACAAAGTCTCACTATGTAGCCCAGGCTGTACTTGACCTAACTTGAAGGTGTAAGTCACAAAACAATCCCACACCAGTTCAGAATTATGGATAAAAAAGGGTTATTTATTTAAGGGGAAAACTTACAGATCACTGTCCTAGACAACAGCCCTCTGAGCGAACAGGAACAGAGTGTAGCAGCTGGAAGCAGGAGCCGGAAGCAAGAGAGTGGGCACACGGTTACCACTGCTTTTTATAGTATAAGGGACCACACCCAAGTAGGCTGGTATCTTAAAGACTGTTGGCTGAAAGAGCAGAATGTGCTCCCACAGCACCTCCCCTTTTTGTTTAAAGAGAGTTCCAAACCCAATACAAAACTATCAAGTATAATTAGAATTACAACCAGCATAAACAATATTAAGCAAGAAACATATGCTAAAT
>LOJH01028843.1:4211-17616 GCA_001685095.1 Ellobius talpinus | reverse complement strand
AGAAGGGGTGGATAATACAGTTTCTGTTGGTGTGGAGAGACAGAGAAGGGGTGGATAATACAGTTTTTGGTGTTGTGGAAATAAGGATACTGAGACCTTAACTCTTAGAAATACAAATGTGGACTTACATGATACCCTAAGGTTAGGGCCATGATGCTAACCCTTGATCCATTTTTAGGTCTCCTTAGCAGTAAGACCAAGCCAGTGGCCTCAGTGAGTGGGCAATCATCTGGATGCTGTATCACCCCCACAGGGTACCGAGCTCAACGAGGGGGGACCAGCGCAGTGCAGCCACTCAACCTTAGCCAGGTAAGCGCTAGGGGCTGCTACCTTCTGTTTGAGTTCTCCCCTGTTGTTACTCTCTGGAGAACCTTGCTTCTGGCTGGACTGCTGAATAAAGCCAAATGAAGCTCCTTTTGTGTTGACCACCTGGTGTTCTGTGCCTGCGTCGTACCTGCATGTGCTATGTGTCTCATTTGATCTGTGAGTGCGTTGGCAATGCACTGCACCACCATACATGCTTTGGACCAGATTCTCTTCCGTTGTCTCCAGGCCGTGTATAACTGGAGCTTTATACTGTTTGCCTGAGTCAAGACAGAGAAGCCACTTAAATCAGCTGGGTCTAACCCTGCCTGTTCCTAGAGTTTGGAACATCTCCTGCCCTGCCATGTGATCTTCTGACGGGATAGTAAGGGGTACTTTATTCCATTTCTGTTCCCCTTTTTCTCAACTAAAACTTTGGTGTTCATATGGTATCAGAATGAGTTTTACCTGTGTGTGGGAGAGAGTGGAGAACACATGGAGGTGGAAATGGAGTTAGTGTGTGCACTCAAGGTTCCACACTTTAAGAGGCCTGTGGAGACCTTAGAGGAGAGCAAAAGAAAACAGCAAGGAAGGTTAAAGAAAAACCACGGATTCCAGGATAGGGTGTATTAAGTTACTAACATGCAGGCATGGACACCCCTGTGAACTCGATTCTCCACTTCCTCTCATACTGTCATACTTATGAGCAAACCGTTGCTTTCTTGAACAGAGTTAGCATCTGTTCTTCCAAAAGGCTGAACAGAGTTAGGATCTGTTCTTCCAAAAGGCAGAGGCATAGTTGGCTATCTTCTTACAGCATAGACTGCCAGTTTGTTCCAAGGTAGTCCTGAAACAGTACACATCAGAACCTCAAGGCCTTTGGTGCCGTGAACCAGACTGACCTCAAGACTCCTCATTCCCTTCTTCCTCCTTCCAGAACCAGCAGTCATCGTCAGCTCCAACCTCGCAGGAAAGAAGCAGCAACCCTGCTCCCCGCAGACAGCAGGCATTTGTGGCCCCACTCTCCCAAGCCCCCTACGCCTTCCAGCATGGCAGCCCACTGCACTCGACGGGGCACCCACACTTGGCCCCAGCCCCTGCTCACCTGCCAAGCCAGCCTCACCTGTATACGTATGCTGCTCCTACTTCTGCTGCTGCACTTGGTTCCACAAGTTCCATTGCTCATCTTTTCTCCCCGCAGGGCTCCTCAAGGCATGCTGCAGCTTATACCACCCACCCTAGCACTCTGGTGCACCAGGTTCCTGTCAGTGTTGGGCCTAGCCTCCTCAGTTCTGCCAGCGTGGCCCCTGCTCAGTACCAACACCAGTTTGCCACTCAGTCCTACATTGGGTCTTCCCGAGGCTCAACAATTTACACTGGATACCCGCTGAGTCCTACCAAGATCAGTCAGTATTCTTATTTGTAGTTGATGAGCACCAGGGAGGCTTCATGGCTGCCTGCTCCTGGCCCTGAGTTCTTAATGGACTCTGGTGAACACCTCTATTGTCTTCTCATGGAAGTTCTTAGCCCGCAGCTTGTTCTGCAGGGATCCACTGAAGCAGAAGGCTTTGCTCTGGGGAACCGCTCTCGGTGTTGACTGCATTGTTGTAGTCTCCCAAGTCCGCCCTATTTTTTAATTCTTTATTCTTGTGACAGCATTTTTGGACTTTGGAAGAGCTGAGAAGCCCGTCTTCTGCACTCACCAAGGAAGAAAGATCATTCTGGTGTTATCCTCTGACATACATTTTGTCTCTTTAACTTTATTTCTATAAATGCTTTTAAAAACAAGTGAAGCGTTTCTTTACTTAACTTTGTTTTATTAAGATTGCTGGTCAGAGGAAAAATACTAATAGAAAGATTTGAAATGTAACAGATGAGAAAAAGTCATTACTTTTTGTTTGTTTAAAAACCAAGACTTCTTGCCTTTTATTTTACAAGCAGCTTTTTCAAGGCTGTACTTTTCCTGTCAGACATTTTTACTCAAAAGTTGGTCTTTGCTATTGGCACATTGAAGCTTAAAGTGATTTAGGTTTTTTTTTCATGTTGTATTTCATTATTGGGCAATTATTACTACTTTTGGCAAAAGTGGCTAAGTATTGAAATGTTTGCAGTTGCTTCTGTGTTCGTTGCAGAGTGGTGTTAAAAAGGCAGCCCACCACTTGCTGGACCTCGGTATGAGAGGACCTGTGTCCACCAAGGATTCTTTTTCAACAAAGCACCATGAATTCTTTCTTTGATTATTTTTTTAAAGTCCTCCTCTCTATGGTTCAACTTAAATTCTTAAATTCTCCTAGAAAAGCCAATGAAATGATGTGTATAGTGGGTTTTTTGTTTCGTTTTGTTTTGCGTACAACAGTATGAAGAATCTCTAGGAAGAGATAACTGGCACTGGTGAGCTTTGCCCAAGATTTCTATGAATTTTCAATAACACACCTCTGTGTTTTTCTCATCTCTCCTTTCTGTTTCATTTGACTTATCTGAGGGGAAAGCTAAAGAACTAAAACCAGATAAGTTGTGTATAGCTTTTATACTTTGAAGTAGCTTCCTTTGTATGCCAACAGCAAATTGAATGCTCTCTTATTAAGACTTATATAATAAGTGCATGTAGGAACTGCAAAAAATATTTTAAAAGTTTATTACTGAATTTAAAAATATTTTAGAAGTTTTGTAATGGTGGTGTTTTAATATTTTGCATAATTAAATATGTACATATTGATTAGAAAAATATAACAATTTTTCCTCTAACCCAAAATGTTATTTGTAATCGACTGTGTAGTGATTACACTTGAATTGTGTATTTAGTGTGTATCTGATCCTCCAGTGTTACCCTGGAGATGGATTATGTCTCCATTGTATTTAAACCAAAATGAACTGATACTTGTTGGAATGTATGTGAACTAATTGCAATTATATTAGAGCATATTACTGTAGTGCTGAGTGAGCAGGGGCATCGCCTGCAAGGAGAGGAGACCCTTGGGATTGTTTTGCACAGGTGTGTCTGGTGAGGAGTTGTTCAGTGTGTGTCTTTTCCTTCCCCCTCTCCTCTCTTCCCTTATTGTAGTGCCTTATATGATAATGTAGTGGTTAATAGAGTTTACAGTGAGCTTGCCTTAGGATGGACCAGCAAGCCCCAGAGGACCCCAAGCTGTTCACTGGGATTTAACAGAACAGGTTTAGTAACTGTGTTGTGTAAATGCATTGTTCTCAGTCTCCCTGCCAACAGAGAAAAATCAAAATAGCAGCCTTCCTTTACTGCCACTTCTGTCCCGTTTCATTTTGGATCCTTAGCTCAGTTCTCATGGAAGCATTCCCCTATGTGGCTCTCTCTCTCTGTGCCTTGCTACCTGGCTTCTGCAAGAGTTCAGGGAGTAGGTGAGACAGTGAAGCCAGTACTAAATATGCATATTTGAAAGTATGTGCAATCACTTAGGATGGGATTTCTTTTTCTCTTTTCCCATGTAGTAGTCCTTCCTATGCATAGGTGACATTACTAGTAAACTATTTGCTTGTTGTTTTTTTTTTAAAAAGCATGTAACAGATGTGTTTATACCAAAGAGCCTGTTGTATTGCTTAACATGTCCCCATATTATGAGGAGGCTTTTGTAGAAACTACTGGTGACAAGAAGCTCACAGAAAGGCTTCTGAATCAGTGAAGTGAAGAATATTAAACAGAAACCAAAGCCTCTTGAATCACCAAGGTTTTTGAGGTTTCTTTGTAACAACATGTACATTCTTGGGGCCCTTCAAGCTGTGAAATTGTCCTAGTATTCAACTCCTCCATGGATTAGGGTCAAGTTGAAGGTACTGGGGATGAGGACATCCCTGCCCATGAAGGATTGGCGGGGAGAAGGTTAACCCTGAGCTACAGATGTGTTCCACCTGAATCGAAGATTACATTTTAGTGATAAGTCTAGGATTGGTTCTGTATAGAGATGGTGTCAGGAAGGTGCAGGATGGAGATGGGAGATTTCATGGAGCCTGGTCAGCAAGCTCTGAACCAGGTGAAACATCGAGGAGCTGTCAGCGAATTTGGAGTTTCTTCATCGTGGGGAGTAGGGGTTTCCAGGACGGGGCAGGTAGTCAGTACAGCCTGCCAGGAACATGGTGTATTTTCTGTCTGTTCTTTAGTTATCATATTAAGCTGTACATTCAGCAGTCTGTTGTTGAGACAACCACGCGTTTGTGTAGTTTGTCACTAGTGTTAAACAGTGTAAGTCAGTGTGTGTGATTTTTGTGCCTCCTTTCCCCAAGCATTCTGGTTTTCTTGTTTAAATACAGTTCTAGTTTCTAATCGGAACATTTTTGTACTTTATCTTTCCTCTCTACAAAGGACAAAATTTATTGGTTTTGTAGGAATGAGATGCAGGGGGGAAAAAACAAACCATCCCCCAGCATGCCCCCTCATCCAATAAGCAGTTACTGAAGATGGGTGTCTTCAATCCACAGGAAAAGAGAACGCCTAAGAGCTCACATCATCGCCTTTAACATCTGGCTAGCAGTGTGACTTGACAGGCTTTGAGGTTGTCAGTCTGCAAAGATCACCCAGCTGTCTGCTGAGTGTGCATCCTGGACGTGGTTTTACATCCATTCTGTCCCGGGGCTTAGACATTGACTGCCTGCCCTGCTGGCATGGAAGGAAGCCCCATGAATATAGTGAGCCTCTGACCTGGGTCAGCATTGCCTGACCTTGGACTAGCTTAAGGCTTTAAAACCTGTTTCAGAACTTGCATTTCTAGCTTCTCCCTTTCCAGAGGAGAGGAAATGGAAAGGGTTCATAGAGCCACCCAGGCACACCAGAGCGCATAATCACTCCAGAGTTCCCAGTCACTGTCAGGTTCTGCTGAAATGCCAACCCCAGGAATAAGCACCCCATTTCAAACAATTCTGGCCATTCAGAGCCTGCCTTTGTGGTTGCTCATCCACCATCCTCCACTAGAGGGGCTTAGCTTGACTGCCCTTCGCCAGGCAAGCACAGAAATGTGTGCTTTATTCTGCATTATTTATTATGCAGTGATCTACTAGTTGAGATGGTTTGTTTCAGGATAGGAAATGAAGTTGCCTCTCAGTGACAGGAATGGCCGAGCCTGCTTTGTATTTTGACTTTTTTTTAACTGATGGATGGTGCAGCATGTCTCCATGTCTCCATGGTTGTTTGTTGCTAAACTTTATATAATGTGTGGTTTCAATTGAGCTTGAAAAATAATCTCACTATATGTAGCAGTACATTATATGTAATGTTAGTATTTCTGCTTTGAATCCTTGATATTGCAATGGAATTCCTACTTTATTAAATGTATTTGATATGCTAGTTACTGTGTGTGATTTAAACTTGTTTTGTTTTTCCCTTTCCTGGTTGTGTGCTTCCTTTTACAACAAGCTTCTAGAAACAGGTAGTTCTGAGAATTACTGAGCTTTGTTTGTAATGCAGGTGTACTTAGGGAGTATGTAAAATAATCATTTTAACAAAAGAAATAGCTATTTAAAATTTAATACTAACTATGGGAAAAGGGTCCATTGTGTAAAACATAGTTTATCTTTGGATTCAATGTCTGTCTTTGGTTTTACAAAGTAGCTTGTATTTTCAGTATTTTCTACATAATATGGTAAAAAGTAGAGCAATTGCAATGCATCAATAAAATGGGTAAATTTTCTGACTGTGGCTGTTTTTACTTCCTAGTTAGGGCGTAAAGGGGTTCGGTTAATGACATGTCTGGAGTGACTAAACATTCTGTTTGAACATGAGTAGAATACTCTTACATTAGGAGATCTTTGTACAGGACTCTGTAATGGAAATGAATAGTTTTGTGAGAAATACTTCCCAAGAGTAAAGTGTCTCCAGGGCCCTGGACTCCTGACTCTGGCCCTTGAAAAGGCAGATGGCTTTTGAGATGAGCTACCTAACTTCTCTCCCAGTGTGTGTCACCAAACAGGAGAGTGAAAACAAGAGCTGCAGAAAGATGTTTTTGTTTCCCTCCCTGGGCCGGGTTGGAGCTTGGCCCCTCTGTAAGAACAACCTGGGCCTTGAGAGGTGACTCAGCAGTAAAGCACTTGCTGCTCTTAGGGAGGAATGGGTTCCATTCCCAGCACCCACATCAGATGCCTCACGGTTGGTTTTAACTCTAGCTGCAGGGGTGCTGGCCTCTGTAGGCACATGCATGCACACCCATATAGAAATATAAATTTTAAAAACAAGGCAAACCTCTGATCAAAACAAAATCTCTTGATTCCCAAGTTTTCTCATGCAAAGAAACAGGAACCTCTCTAGGTCCCTGAGTAAATTATGTTTATTTGTCTTCTTTTGATGTATGTTCCTGCCTAACTTTACACTGGCCGGTTAATTTACTTTGGGCAGATTTGCAGTTTTAGCTGGGTAGACATGAGAAACCCTGGGGCTCGTGAGGCAGTTTGGCAGTTGAGGGTGGACTGCTCTTGTAGAGTTCAGTTCTCAGCACCAATGTCAGGCCCCTCACAATCTCCTGTAACTCAGTGCTCACAACCGCCTATAACTCAGCTCTGGAAGATCTGATGCCCTCCCCTGGTCCCCACAGGCACCTGTATCACATGCACATACCTATATACAGCTACCCAAAAGTATACTTAACATTAAAAATAATAAAGAAATGAGAATGCTTAGAAATACCCTACTGAACCCTAACCAAGAGAGGCGACTAAAAGTCTGTTCTCTCCCAGTGATAGGAAAGTCAGAATGCATTTGTTTTGACTTAGCTACATTGTATTTTTTCAGGCTACAGCCCCCTATATCCATGAATGTAAATTAGCTTGTCCCTGCTGTACCCTCCCATTTTGGCAAGGGATTACCTGAAAAGTCGTGTTGAATAGCTCTCGGGTCCTAATTTAAGTCCGCTAGTTCAAAAAAACAACAAAACAACCTCAGGTTTTATTGTTGATTTTTATCTTCTGCATTTCTTTCCTTGGGCTAAATCAGAGATACAGTACTTTATAGAGTCCTGTATTTTAAAGAAAAGCTACAAATTCAACCCACTTGGCTTGCTTGGGTAGTTTTTCCACATGGGTGAAGTCCTACTCCGGTTTTTCTATTTATCATGAGCGATGGCCTTAGGTGCTCAGCACAAGGTGGCGCCAATGAGCTGTAGAGATTTGACTTCACGTTGCCCCCCGCCAATCCCCACCCCTCAAACCTCTTCTGTGTTTCTGGCTTCGCTGAACAAGGCAGAAAATCCATTCTGTTATTGCTGGAGAAGGGAAGGATTAATGAAGGGTGTCGGGCTCTTACTACGCCAGCACTGGGAGCCCTCTCCTAAAACTAGTGGAGTTTGCTGAGTTTTCCCAGGGTCTCAGCCTCCCGCCGCTTCCTCCCTTCCCCTGTGACTGTCCAGAAGGCCTCTGCCTTCAGATTGCCATCTTTTTCCCTTCCCGAGGAGCTTACAAACCTAAGCTGCTGCTGGTTAAGGCTTCTGGCGACCATGCAAAGGGGCCATCTGTGTTTGATCAATCCGGGCGGGAAGGAGGGGGTAGGGATTTGTAAAGAGAATGAACGCATTCCAGAGTAGTGAGAGACACCCGGAGATCAGAAAGAGGAGGCGCCGCCCCCACCCCGCCCCCAAAGCTAACGGGCTGGAGGGAAAGAGCCCGAAGGCACATTCCTACTCTGGCCCCACTTAAGGCTGCCATGGGGCCCAGTGCTCCTCTGCTCCTCTTCTTCTTTTTGTCATGGATGGGACCCCTTCAGGGACAGCAGCACCACCTTGTGGAGTACATGGAACGCCGACTAGCTGCCTTAGAGGTGAGGGATACGTTTCTCTTCTAGCCTAGCCCAGAATGATTCCACAACTGTTGGTGCAACTAGTTAACAGGGCTCTGGGAGTGACAAGATCGGGCTCTGGTAAGAGGCTGCAGAAAATACACAGCTTAGTGCCGAGGACCCTCCTAATTACAGACTCCTGTTTCCCCAACATCAAACAGCAAATAAATGCAACACTTTTCCCTCGGCATTAAATGGAATAAGGGGACAGAGTGGAGAGTTGAGAGTCAGAATTGGGCTACATTTCGGAACTGGCTATAGTGTTGAAGTTTCCCCAGGTAAAATCTGCCTCCAACTTCCCGTCCGTCTCTTCCCGGCACCCCATGTCCACCCCTTTTAAAACAGTTTAAAGTCTTTAGCATCTTGATTTCCTGGAAGCTCAGATCACAGACAGCACAGGCTGAATGAAGTCTCTTACTTCGGTGAATTAAGCCAGGTTCCTTGGATGGGTTAGCGCCTGACGGCTTTGCTGTGGGAGTAACAGAGCCTGTTGGAGCCCAGCTGAGAGCTCCTTTTCCAGGTCTTGTCTCCCTGGTTGGGCCCTCTGCTTGCCTGGGAGTTTTAACCCCGCAGCCTGCCCTCCCTCTGATTCCCCCCATCCCTTCAGGAACGGCTGGCCCAGTGCCAGGACCAGAGTAGCCGGCAGGCTGCCGAGCTGCGGGACTTCAAGAACAAGATGCTGCCCCTACTGGAGGTGGCAGAGAAGGAGCGCGAAGCACTCAGAACTGAGGCAGACACCATCTCCGAGAGAGTGGACCGTCTGGAACGGGAAGTGGACTATCTGGAGACCCAGAACCCAGCTTTGCCCTGTGTGGAGCTGGATGAGAAGGGGACTGGAGGCCCTGGGGCCAAAGGCAAAGGCCGAAGAAATGAGAAGTATGACATGGCGACAGGTAAGAGACTCAGAAGGGACCCGATCTCAGAACTCCTCTTCCCTGCTTCTCTCCTTGTCCAAAGCCGCCGTGGCTCCGTCTTCCAGGATACATTTTGAAGAAACTCCTAATGACAAGTCCATAAAGAGTTTCTAGAGGCCCATGCCTTATTGGTCCCCCACGTCTTAACTCTCCATGAGTGAACCCACACATAGGGACATGTCTCCCTGTTCTCCAGATGGTCCGCCCGGGGGAGTCCTGCTATAGATTATCTAACTCTTGGCCTCTGTATTCTCCTGTGCTTCTCTTCTTCCTCACCAGACTGTGGCTACACCATCTCTCAGGTGAGGTCAATGAAGATCCTGAAGCGGTTTGGTGGCGCCTCTGGTCTCTGGACCAAGGATCCACTGGGGCCGGCAGAGAAGATCTACGTGTTAGATGGCACACAGAATGACACAGCTTTCGTCTTCCCAAGGCTGCGTGACTTCACCCTTGCCATGGCTGCCCGGAAAGCTTCCCGAATCCGGGTGCCCTTCCCCTGGGTAGGCACGGGACAGCTGGTGTATGGTGGCTTCCTGTATTATGCTCGGAGGCCTCCTGGAGGGCCCGGCGCTGGTGCTGAATTGGAGGATACTCTTCAGCTGATCAAATTTCACCTGGCAAACCGAACAGTGGTGGACAGCTCAGTGTTCCCGGCGGAGAAGCTGATACCCCCCTACGGGCTGACAGGAGACACGTATATTGACCTGGCAGCTGACGAGGAGGGCCTTTGGGCTGTATATGCCACTCGGGACGATGACAGGCATTTGTGTCTAGCTAAGTTAGATCCGCAAACGCTTGACACGGAGCAGCAGTGGGACACGCCATGTCCCCGAGAGAACGCAGAGGCGGCCTTTGTCATCTGCGGGACCCTATACGTTGTCTACAACACCCGCCCTGCCAGCCGGGCCCGTATTCAGTGCTCCTTTGACGCCAGCGGTACGCTGACCCCTGAACGGGCCGCACTCTCTTATTTTCCACGCCGATATGGTGCTCATGCCAGTCTTCGCTATAACCCCCGTGAGCGCCAGCTCTATGCCTGGGATGATGGCTACCAGATCGTCTACAAGCTGGAGATGAGGAAGAAAGAGGAGGAAGTGTAAGCACCTTGTGCTTTTGGTTCTCCTATCCCCATACGTTTATATTCTTATTAGATCTCCTACTGTTCTTTCTTCAAATGAAGGCCAGTGGTGGCTCATACCCCCTAATTTTTAAACAATAACAACAACCAAATTCTCCTAGCCCCTTTGTTTTATGCAGAGCTCCAGATTTTGAGTAACCTTTTAGAACCAAAACAGCAAACACCCCAAATCTTCACTCTTGCTCTGTATCCATAAATTTCAGTTCCAAACCCAGAACCCTGACCTTTGGATAGCGTCAACCCCAGACAGCAGTATGACCCAAGGGAGAGAAGAACTCAAGGAGACAACTTTTCCCTCCTTCATTCACCCCTGCAGTGTGGGGAAGAAGGGGGCTTTCCCCAAATCACTTTGTATGGCAACATTTTGCATTAAAAGGAAAACCCACCATTCCTCTCCTGTGTGTGTTTGGGGCAGCTCTCAGATCAGAGTCCCTGTGGCTGTTTTCTGCCTCCTGCAGTGTTAGGGATTGGCTGGGCTCCCCTCACTCCCTCAGGAACTTCTCTAGTTACACATTTTACTGTGGGGCGCTTTAGAAGGTTGGACGAAATGCCTCCCTCTCCACGCCCACTGTACGCCACAGCAACCACAGAGAACCACCCATGGCACAGCCCCTCTGACTGCGGGACACTGGAGCCCAGGAGCAAAAGCAAGGCTTCCACTTCCAGCTCTTGGTGGATTTTGAATCAGAAAGTGGATCTTAAACTGGCTTTGAAGTCTAGTGCAGGAACCTGCCTGCAGCATACAAGAGGGTCTTGTCTCCCTCTGAAGTGGACTCTGTCTCTGAGCCCAAGTCCCCACTCCCACCTCCAGCACTGGCTCTTCCCGGGTCTGGGTTGCACAATCCTTGGTCTGAACCGCTCTGATTTTCCTGCTGCCACAGCGTCTGCGGTTTGGGCAAGGAGGAGGGGCAGTGACCATCCCAGATGTTGGTCTCACCAATTACCCAACATATCCCCTTCTCTTCACTCTCATCTGCCCACCCTCCTACCCCAGTCCTGGAAGCCACTGAAGTCTACCCTGGAGTCCATGAAACTTAACCTTTGCTGGTCTAATAGCCTAACTTTATGTACCAGATTGCAGGGGGCAATCCGGGAGGCAGAGCGGGCTGTATGAGTGTCTCTGGGGCCTGCCAGTCTCTGCATGAGATCCCTCTCCCAGGCCCCATCCAATGTTCAACTCACAGGCTTAAGGCTGCCTGATGGATAGAAGCCCTGGCTTCTCTGGGGGAGTTTACCTCAGGCAGCCCTCTGGATTATTTACCAGGCAGAAGGAGAGACAGGAACACAGCCTTCTCTCCAAAGTACAGCCCTCCCTCCACCCCAGAATGGGGTGGATCAGTCAGGGCCTGTGATCCTGCTTTTGTCTTTCTTCTCTCCTCAGGCAGAGCTGCTCCTGACGTAGGTTGGTTAGGAAGAGGAAAGGCAGACAACGAAGCACCTCACAAAGGCTCTATTGTAGGGAGCCTGAGGCGGGAGGGGGTTCCGATTCAATTCTCTCCTAATGTGGGGCTGGCAACAGTAATCACTGCCTGTCAGCCCATAGAGGGGTCTGCCCACGGAACATCTGGCTGCAATGCAGGGCACGCAGTGCAGGAGGGTTGTGGAGGAGGGAGCTAGCTCTCTGTGGAGGCCTGAAGCACAGGAAAGTGCAGGACCAAGGGATGGAAGCTGCAGTGTGGTACCGTGGCATGTGTGATGTGCTTGCTCGTATGCCTCACTGCATGGCTGTGAGTCTGAGCAAGTGTGAGACGGCCTGTGCACAGATGTGTGGGTCTATTAGGCTCCATGCAACTGTATGCGATTATGTGTGTGAGAGAGACGGAGGAGGGCACTGTCTGGAACTCTGTGTTGTGTAACTGTCTGCGTGTGCATAGGACTTGTCTCCTTCGCGGTGTGACTGTGTGCCTGGAGAGAAACCACTGGAGGGGGCAGCTGGGTCTGTGGAGTTTTGTTGATGTACGAGTGGCTTTCTGATGACCCCAATGAGAATAGCTCAGACGGTGGATGTCAGTATCAGCCAGAACAGTTGCGTGGATTGTATCTTTAATGCTTCATCCATTCTCTACAGACTGGATCCTCCTGGCCCACACAGGTGTGTACTTGTGACATCTTTCTTTGCCCGGAATCCTTAATGGGAAAGAAAAAAAAAAGCTGGCTTTTGCTTTTTGTTGATTTGTCTTAAAATTTCCTTGGAAAAGCTTGCCTAGACTTATCTGAAAGGGCAGAGGCCTCCAGGGCCTTGTCACTTGGTCTTTTTCTTTTTTTCATTTTGTCTCTTGAGCGGTGGCTGGGCCTATTTTGGAAGCCTTTCAGAAGGTGAGATGTACTGCGTGGGCAGATTCTGTGAACTGACCAAATTCATTAAACTCCTGTTGCAGCTGAACCCTATCAAAACAGCCTTACTTACCCCCATCCCCCAGACTTCCTGGGCCTTCCCTTGGCTGGAACAGGCCATGACCTCTGTAGCTGACCAAAAGAGCATGGAGGGCAAAGACCCTAGTGGAGAAGAGCAAGGTTGCAAGCCCACAGAGAAGCTCCACATCTTCCCATATCCCAGGACACAGGATAGTCCCCACTGAAATCCGGGAAGGGCTGCAGTCTCGAGAGGCTGTCCTTTCAACTGTTGGTCCAGCTGTGCTCTGCCACCATGAGTAGGGATTGGGAGGGCCTTCTCATCCTACCCAGGCCCCCAAACTCCCTGCCTTGCTGGTCAAGCTCTCCTGTTTGTTTTCAATGTGCTTGCTTCCTTGGTGCCTGCCAGAGAAGTTGGAGTGCTTGTCAGTTCCTGCTAATGGAGGCCCGTGAGCCCCAGGTGGTGGGGAGGGGCAGGGCAAAGATAGAGGGATGACATTGATTGAGCTGTCACTGCCTCCTCCATGATGGGGCTCTGAGCTGAACAGAGGCCCATCACAGCCTCAGATTTTCCAGGCCCCTTTTTGATTCCTGTCCCTCTACAGGCACCTGTTCCTGAGGCTTCTCAAGGTTCCCTGTTTGTCTAGCTGGCTTTGTTCAAAACACATTCATTTTGAGAACTGCTGAGACTGCCCTAGTGTTCCTCCTGGCCTTTAGATTAGGGTCTCTTGGGCTTTCTATCTGGCCCGTGTAGCTGCTTTGCAGCATGCGCTTGGCAAGCTTACCATTTCAGCAGGAGGATGAGACCTGTTCAGCTTGTTGGGATCCTCTTGGTTCCAGCAGCCTGGGAGAGGATAGGACCTCTCTGCTGCAGCCACCAAGGCTAGTAAGTGCTCTCTCTCTCTCTCTCTCTCT
>LOJH01028842.1:0-10285 GCA_001685095.1 Ellobius talpinus | reverse complement strand
TGTGGGGTACTGGGTGGGACAGAAACCCCAACAAGCCGGCCCCTCATGTTACACTCTCTCTCCCTGCTCCCTGCAGATCCAGATGTAGAACTCTAAGCTCCTTCAGCACCAAGTTGGCTTGCCTGCATACCACCATGTTCCTCCCATGATGATAATGGACTTAAATCTCTGAAACTGTAAGAAAGCCTCAATTAAATGCTTTCTTTTAGAAGAGGTGCTGTGGTCATGGTGTCTTTTCACAACCATATCTCAATAAAATCAATAAAAAATGTAAAAAAAAGAAAAAATAATAAACCCCCCACAAACAGCCGATTTGCCTACAAATTCCTATTCCAGAAGAATCTTATGGATCCCTAAGTTGTGGTTGCCATGGAGAATACCTATAGTTGATAACAATTTCCTAATCAAGTTTCTTGGAGTGGCTTATATTTCAATTTTGTTTGGATATACATACTTGAGTTAATATTCTATGAATACTAATGGAAAAGTCAGTAAAATACATTATGAACAAAAACTGAGTACCTTAAATAGAATGTCAACCGGTCAAAAGAAGTCCTATGTAAGTTGGATAGTCTGCTAACTTAATGCTATTTCTCTGTACCCTCTTGCAGCCATGACTCACCTTGGTTGTCAATCCTCAACAGGAGCATACAAAAGTCTGAGCTTTTTCATTTAGAGCTTATAATTTACAAACTACTGACACAGAAGCAGAGCAGTGCCGATAATTGCTACCCAAATTCTGTCCCTCTCCCTGAAGCTAAGTGGTATTAGGCTAGTCTAGAAGAGTAATCCATGTTGCTCTGCCACTGGACCAAGGAGTTGACCTCCCAAAATTAACATCTGCTTGTTGTTGAGGAAAAAGTTGAGAGATGAGAACACAGTCTAGGAGGGAAACAGGGGCAGCATCTTATAGCAAGGTGCTCTTCTGAAAACTACATTGCTCTTTCAACTTCATCACCCATCTTTACCCACCTGTGAACTCTGGTCCTCCTTAAGTGTTTTGTGGTAAGCTTACAAAAATACACTAAATATGCAACACACAAATGCAGTCTTCCATCATCTATGTACTACCCATTTTCCAGAATCCCCAGATGCTGCCAGTTTGCCATTTTGGCTCAGAAAATAGAATATAGATGACTTTACAACTATATATACCTTTCCTTCCCACCAATTTCTCTCTCACACTTACTCTTATGGAGAAGAGTATGAACATTATTTGGGAGCTATTCCTGACTGTATTCATTTTGCCCATCTGCTTCAACATTGTTTAGGTTGTCCTACATTGTACATATGGAATGACTTTGTTCACTTTAGCAGCTGCTTAGACAACATTTACCCTGTAGCTGATGCGTCTGTTCCTATAATCTCCTATTAGACTTTTTAATGCCATTTTATGCAATGTGTAAGGATATCCTCCCACATACTTCTGCATGCTTGCAGGAAATCTTCAAGGTGCCTATTCCCTCCAGGAGGCATTGCTGGATACAGTGTGTGCATGCGCATCTTTGCCATATAGTTCAGTAAACACTACCTTTTATCCTTCTGATGGCTATATAATGCAATCACCCACTTATGTGAGCTTCCTTAATGATTACCAAGCTTGAGTATATTTTCATGATTGGCTTCCTATTTTGTAAACTCTCCTTTCCTGTGTCTTCTCCAGTATTATTTTAGAAGTGGTGCTTTTTTCATACTCATTTGTAGTTCTTTATATGTTCCAAACACTACCATTTGTCTCATATATGTTTGTAAATGTTACCTGCATGAGAAATGTTCTGACTTTGTTGAGAGGTGCCAGATATTTTAAATACTTAGTTTTCATGCATGAAATACACTACAATAAACATACATGCAAATATACTAAATGTAAATTAGCAAACACACACGTTACCCATGTTTGTCACTTCCTGTGATGGTCTACAGTAGTCTAAGTTCTAAGCATGCATACTTGTGTTCTCAAATCTATGTTATGCAGTTGGGCTGCTGGGCTTCTTACCAATGGCTTCTTATTGCAAATTTAGTACCTATGACTTTAGCAAGGTGGGAGGGCTGATGTGAGGCTCCCCTCTGTATGCTGTGAATGCCATAGGTTAATAAGGAAGCTTCTTTGGGCCTATTGCAGTGCAGAATAGGGCAAGACAGGAATTCCAAGCAGATAGAGGAGGAGAGAGTAGGCAGAGTCAGAGAGAAGCCATGTAGCCATCACAGGACACAGATGCCGGACTCTGCATAGAACCTTACCAGTATGCCACAACCACATGGCGATACACAGATTAATAAAAAAGGTTCATTTAAGATGTAATAGCTAGCTAGAAATACACTTAAACTATTTGCCAAACAGTAGTGCAATTAATATAGTTTCTGTGTTATTATTTTGGGTCTGGGCAGCCAGGAAATGAACAAGCAGCCTCTGCTTACAGAGGACTAGGTATCAGAAAGACTAAGATCAAATCTCATGCCTGCCACGTGCTCCCACAGACCAGAGCCTCTCCATACTTTACATCTCTTATCTAAAACATGAGCTTTACCACACCACACAGGTTCCCCTATTCATCCCAGCCTTTATGTTTTTATTTGATGGCCCTCAAAGGCAAATGACAGAAGTACTAGCTTTAGCTTGATGTTCTTTATTTTAAAGATGAGGAAAGTGGGCAGCTGAGAGTTTAACTAATTTAATGGTGGATACATAGCTGCTACCGTTACAGTAGATCTGATACCCAGACTTGAACACCAGGCTTCCCAGCCCATCACAATACTATCTCCTGGGATTTCCTCTTTATAAGTAAAAGGAGTGTGAACATGTGGTCTATGGACTAATGCACACATGTTTTATAAAAATGTTGCTTGTTTTTATTTCCTGTAAAGGATGTTTTCAATTTTTCTACTTCACTCCAAATTTGAATGAACTTACATTAGAGAGCTCCATCTATTTTCTACAACATACACAGAATCTATAAACTGGGTTAAATCATTGTAACAAGACTCTCTCCAGGTTTGTCTTCTATTTCTTTTTTTTCTTGGTTTGGAGGTGAAGTTTACTTGAAGACAAGGTAACACTACCAAGTCCAGGTTGCAATTGGACTTATGATCCTCCCACCTCAGCTCCTTTGAGTGATGGGACTACAGGTATGTGCCCTCATGCTCAGCTTTCTTCATTCTTGTCCTGATTCCCACTCTTCCCACTCTAATATTGTCCTTTATGACTTCCTTCTTCAAATCTTGGGAAACTCAAGGCCTAACTTGAAATGTATAAAGAAGTTAAAGTCCTGAAAGAGAAGTATAATATCTAAAGTACTTCACTTGCTCCCTACTACCAGCATTGGCCGTTTAACTCTCCTAGTCTCAGTGTGTACCAGGATAACCATTTCTTCCTGAGCTGTGCTTCAACATCTGCTGCAGTATGAACATGGCAAGGATAAAGGGATAGCAACAGTAAAAAAAGAGAAACCAGCTTGCTCACATCAGTCAATCCATGGTCAGTGTCCATTATCTTAACACTTGTTTCCTCCTCTCCCTTTCAAGGCCTTTAGTTTTCTTGTTCTTTAATTACCCATAAATCTATTTTTCTTACTCAATTAGTCATCAGTTCTACAGGATAAAATGCTTCCATTCAGCATAGACATAGAAGTTCATTCTATTACTCTTGAGTATAAATGAAAAGGAAAATATAATCACATAAAGTAGGTAACACCTTTCCCAGACTTAGTTTACAGTTTAATTTCTCACATATTCAGGACTTTGGATGACACTTTCCCACAAAACATGGTCCTCTAAGCTGCCCAGGATGATAGTCCTCTATTCTTGTTTGTGAGATCTCCTTCCTGAGATTTCACCTATCCTCCAAGTGTTGACATGAATGTGGTCCCAATAACTAAGAGTCATGACTGCTTCCTAGCAGTAGTGACTGTAAGAGCCATCCTGATCCTAGAAAAATCAAAATTTGAATAAAACATATAAATACACCACAGAAAAAAAATCAAATGAAATAAGCCTTTTTACTTAGCTTGTCATTATAAGAGGGAGGGAAGAATAGGAAAACAGGAAAGGAAGGAAGGAAGGAAGGAGGGAGGGAGGGAGGGAGGGAAGGAGAGAAAGAAGAGGGAGAGAAGGAAGGAGGGAAAGAATAAGGGAAGGAGAAAAAAGAGGGAGAGAGGTAAGGAAGGGAAAAAGGGAAGGAGAGAAAAAAGGGAGAAAGGGAGGGAGGGAAGGAGGGAGGGAGGGAAGGAGGGAAAAGGCAGGTCCCAATTCTCCCCCATCTGTCTCCTTCCCTCCTTCTCTACCTCCATTTTTTCTTTCTCTCTCACCTTCCTTTCCCTCTCTTCAAAAAGAAACAGTATAGTGCTTGTCTATTTAGTGGTATCTACTGTCAGTCATTTATCAGTGATTCTGGGCCAGTTGATTTGCTTTGCTCAGTATGGTAAAGGTCATATTTCTGTCCATCATGAGTTTTTGAAATTTGACTGGTGAATAAGCTTTTCTTTTATAAGATAATGGTTTAATCAAGGATTGACCTATAAATATTTCAATATTCTTTTATTTAGACAATTAACAGATTTTAGGACTATGATATAATTATAGACTTCCCCAAACTCTGAATCTATTTATAGATAACACTTTTTTAGAATTTAGTAATATTTAGGATAAAGTGACTAATAATATATGAATTTATTTATTGTATTTATACAACAGTGTAGTTTATTATATAAAATCATAGTCAAATGAATACTACAATCAAGCAAATAAATACACTTATCACTTAACTTATCACCTTTTAGTGTGTGTCTACATATGTGTATAATAATAAATACATATGTGTAGCAATGAGGGCCTGCTAGTTGGGGGTTTCTGTCCTGCCCAGTACCCCACAGCTGGCAAGCCCTAAAGAAAATCACACAGAGATCTCCATAAGTTATAAAACTGATTGGCCCATTAGCTTTTGTAGCTTATATTAACCCATTATTCTTATCTATGCTAGCCACACAGCTCAGTACCTTTCTCAGCCAGGCAGGTCACATGTTGCCTCTTCGGTGGTCTGTGCAGGGCTGGGAGGAATGGGCTTCCTCCTTTCCAGCATTCTCCATGTTCTTATTGCCCCGCCTCTACTTCCTGTCTGGTTGACCCGCCTATACTTCGTGCCTGGCCAACCAGCGTTTTATTAAAATACATAATTGACAGAATACAGACAATTCTCCCGCACCANTTCTTATCTATGCTAGCCACACAGCTCAGTACCTTTCTCAGCCAGGCAGGTCACATGTTGCCTCTTCGGTGGTCTGTGCAGGGCTGGGAGGAATGGGCTTCCTCCTTTCCAGCATTCTCCATGTTCTTATTGCCCCGCCTCTACTTCCTGTCTGGTTGACCCGCCTATACTTCGTGCCTGGCCAACCAGCGTTTTATTAAAATACATAATTGACAGAATACAGACAATTCTCCCGCACCACATATGGTAAAAGCACCTAAAATTCACTGTCTTAGCAAGCTAGTTCACACTATAATGTCACCTATAATTCTCATGATATATGTTAGATCTCTAGGTCTATGAATCATACACTATTCCCTATTTGTACCCTTTGATTTTGCTGTATTTTACTATATGTTGAGAAGTGCTCCAGGCCACATCTAACCCCTCAACCAAGCCAAATCCCATACATCCCTCTCCAGGGTCTAGCCAGAGTGATCTGCCTGATCCTCAGCTCAAGACACCCTACCCAATTATTAATTTCGTTCTAAATTCCATACTTGAACCAGGACACACTGGCTCAGTGTTCTGTGTCTTCCTGACTTTGTTCTACCTAAGCTATCACCAACCTAAACTGACCTGAAAATTCTCTCTTTGGTACCAACCTTTTCTGTCCACATATAATAAAGAGGACTAATGAAAGAAAGAAACAAAGAAAGGAAGAAAAAAAGAATTCCATGTGCCTAGATCTTATCACAAAAGTACAAACAATAAAAAGTTAAGAAAGTACATCCTGCACATAACCCACCAGTACTGTAAAAATGTTTGCCAATAAGAATTACCTAGATTAACTTCAGAACTGAGACTTTAAAAAATCAGTCATAAACTTCATAAGAGAATTCAAGGAGTGCAATGAAGATATAAAGAAACAATTAAATTGAGGAGAAAAAAGCTAATGAGAATAAATGCCCCAAAAACACAAATATAAGGCTGATAGAAATAACAAAGGCAATCCAAGATTTTAAAATAGAATTCAATATAAGCTAGAGATATTGGTGATAATTCAAGTTACAATAAAGATGAAATTAAAAAACCCAATAACTCACTAGAAAATTCAAAGGAAAGTCTTACAAGTAGAATGAATCATTCAGAAGATAGAATATCAGGACTCAAAGATAAAATAGAGGACCTAGACAAAATAAGTAAAAATATGAAAAAAATTAAAACATGGTAAAGGAACATACAAGAATTGTGAGACACCATATAGATCAGATCTTCAACAAAATCCTAGAAGGAAACTTCCTAAAAATAAAGATATATACAGCCATACAGATGCAATAAACATACAAAATAACTAAGGTTATAGAACAATGAAAGAATATTGAAATCTAAAAAAGAAAAAAATGAAATATATACAAAGAAAAACTCATCAAAATAGCAGCTGATTTCTCAATGGAAACTTGGAAAAACAGAGAAACCAGAACAATAATTCCAAGTCCTAAAAGACCATGAACTAATCCATTATAATATATACTCCAAAGCTACCTGCCATAATTGAAGGAGAAATTAACTTTCCATGATATAAACAACCTAATAAATTTTTATCCCACAAATCAAACATAAAGAAAATACAGGAAACAATATCTTTGGTGGTAGAAAGAAATACAAAGCTATAATTACTAAATACAAGCACTACTGGGAGCACAAACAACAATACCAAAATTCAACAATACAATGATGGCAATGAACACACTTTTTGGAAAAAGAAACAAAACCCATATATCTGTAGTTTACAAGAAACACATCTTAGCTTTAAAGATAGATACCACTTTAGTGTAAACAGATGAACAAAAATCTACTCCAATCTTATGGAATAAGAAAGTAAGCAGGTGTCCCTATCATAACAGCTGATAGAATAAGACTTCAAACTAAAATTTTTCAGAAGACATAAAGAAGGACACCTCATTTTAATCAAGGGAATAGTTGGACAAGAATATATTACCATCCTAAATATACATGTACGAAAGTTTGGTGCAAAAACATACTACTGAAATTAAAGACACAGATGAACATCAAATCAGTAACAGTAAGTGACTTCAGCACCCTACTTTCTCAACTGGACAGAAAAATCAGATACACATAATAATTAAATGATACTACCTGTCACTGGACTTAACTTATCTACATAACATATATTTGCTCAAATACAAAGGAATTTGCATTCTACTCAACTACACATGAAAGCTTCTCTAAAATAGATCACATCCTAGGACAAATATTTACAATATTAGAAATATTGAAATAACTTCTGTATCCTATCTGACTAAAATACATAAAACCTAAAATTGACAGAAAACAAATATTTAATAAATACAAGACTCATGGATATTAAACAATTCATCATGTGATGATGAGTGAGTCAAAGAGGAAATCAAGAAAAAATAAGAAATTCTCTGTAACTAAATGAAAATGGAAACAAAAAGCAATGGAACCCCTGGGACACATTAAAGGAATTTGGACAAACAAGAATACATCAAACTCAAACTTGCTAGATGACAATAATAATAAAAATCAGAGCAGATACTAATGAGCTAGAAACAAAGAATTAATGAATCTAAGAACAGTTCCTTTGAAAAGATAAGCAAGAATGGCAAACCCTTGGCCCAATTAACCAATAGAAAGAAGGAAAAAGAGAGCCCAAATTAAAGTTTCAGAAGTGAAATAAAAAAATCAGAAGTGATCACGGAAACACTTCAATAGACACTAAAGAAATTCAGGATATTTTAAGGGAATACTTTAAAAATCTATACTCCATTAAGCAGGAAACCCAAAAGAATTGGATAGCTCTAGATTCAGCCAAATGACCAAAAGTTAAACCAAGAAGAGATAATCAACCTAACCAGATTCATAATAAATGAAAGATTGAAATAATACTAAAAAAGTCTGTCTTCCAGCTTAAAAAAAAATAGTCCAGGCTAGATGGATTCACAGCAGAACTCTATTGAACTGTCAAGATTCAGCTACAAGTAATTCTTAAACTGTTAAAACATAGAAACCAAATAAATATTCTCAAATTCCTTCTATGAAGCCAGGATCACTCTAATACCAAAACCTGGTTTTAAAAAATAACAAGAAAACTACAGGCCAATATCCCCTATTTATGTGGGTACAAAATGGCATGCCAATGAAGGGCAACTTACATCCACATAAAACCAGAGAGAGCTTGAAAAGGAATTCTAGACACACACACACATACACACACACACAAACAGAGTTTAGCACAGCTTCTTGGTAGCCATATTTTTTCTTTTTGGATGGGCTCTGTTTGCTGGCAGCAAACAGGAGTACTGCAAATACTTTAAGAGAAGGCTTACTAACTCAGCATAAGAAACAGCAGCTTCCTGGTTAGTGCTAGCAGCCTGAACTCTGGCTTGTTCAGGGGGCTGAGGATTTGAATGGGGTTTGTGGGCAGTGTGCTGCAAGTTACTTGGTGGCAGCATGGACCAACTGCTTACCAGATTTGAGGTGGTAAGCATGGCTCACAGAGCTGGTAGTAAACATACATACCTCAGTCATATTGAAAGGCTGAAAGAGGCAGAGGCAGTATCCAAGGCCACAGCAACCACACTGTTTATTATTTTTAAATGTTCTCTGTAAGAAAAGAATTTCAGATACACAATAGGACAGATTCATACATAAAAGACCTCTAAACAAGACACAGTGTGTTTAAAAATGTACATAGGCTTGGGGGAGAGAGGGAAAAGAGTATAGATAGTTATAAAAAGTAGTAAATAGTTTTAAAAAATAAAATAAAGTCTATAAAGAGACAGTAAAAGTAATATAAAAGAGTAAGATGTTATAGATTAAAGAAGTAAAGATAATAAATATTGAAAAGTAATAGAAAAAAGTCACATAAAGATGGTAAATACACATGGAGTCTGGATTATGTATATTATTGTGTTTTCTTTGAATTCCTTGACTGCAGAAAGACATTTGATTCTGGGGACTGCACAGCTAAAACAACATATATATTTTAAAGGTATCTTGACTTCAAAATTTGGGTCTAATAAAATGTTGCTTTAGAAAAGAAGTTCTGCTATTGTTTCCACAAAAGATGAGAACCTGTGGATTCCTTCCAGACTAATGTGGTTTGATGGACCAAGAACCCCTGAAAGGTCTTCACGAAGCCCAAAATTACTTTTCCCGACAAAATGCAGGAAGCAGTTTGGAAAAACTATGCCAAAATTCCCAAATATTGTTTATAAATGATCATTTACATTTAAAGGGTGATATGCTATAGAGATGAATACTTTGCCTTGCTGTGGATTTTGGTTTATTGATACAAATTTAAGGCTAATTTTGTTATATTTCTGCTCTTGATTAAGGTATGTGCAGTTCATTTAAAAATACAATGTATAATTGAGAAATTCAGGTTAATAGATAGTCATCTATAATAGTCAAGCTTCTAGTCATATTATTTAGGTTTTCTAGATATAAGGAGATATATTTCAAATGGATAGGTATTCTTCAAACCTTTCAGAGACTAACAAAATATGGCATTTAAAATATTTTAAGAACTTAAGACTTTTCATGACAATGACACACATCTGTGCCTGGCAGCACCAATCTACTTTAAGAGGATGATGGGCATCGAAGAGGCTCCTTATGGAGTTTGTTAGCCATTTGGACAAGAAACTGGTCTTGCTTGGACTGTTTGATGGTATACTATATAAACTGGACATGCAGGACCTACAGAGAAATGACTTGTAAAGTTGCCATAAAAAGGTGAGGCAGTCCTTCAGGTTCCCTGCTTCATGAAAGAGTCTCCCAGACATTCTACAGAACACAGAAAAAAGTGACTGACAAACTGTCAATATAAGCAGAACTGTTTTAGAAATTTCCTGCTTCATGGAAAAGTCTGCCCAGACAGTATGGGTCTGTAGGCTGAAGATGGATGTCCCAGTGTTACCAAAGAACTTGAAATCCTACTCAGTGGATCCATGCTCAACCTTGTTGGTCCTATTCATAATATCTAGAAAAAGGAAACCTCTATTAGATTCCTCTGTTGAGAGTTCTCTGTTTAGGTCTGTACTCCATTTTTTATTG
>LOJH01028841.1:6889-17616 GCA_001685095.1 Ellobius talpinus | reverse complement strand
ATGGGCATCAAAGAGGCTCCTTATGGAGTTTGATAGCCATTTGGGCAAGAAACAAAGATGTCTTAATGCGTACTCGAAACGTAAGGGCTAACAGAAAGTTAGGCACTCACGAGGAAGGGCATGACACACCTGAGAGCATGCGTTCAGTTCTTCAGAGAACTGTAGAAAGTAAGACCTATCCAAGTATGAGTATGGGCTCTTGGAGTGGGGGCACATGTCATTGTTTTTGGTTGTTGTTGTTTTGTTTTGTTTTGTTTTCCTTGTTTTCCAATAACCAATACATGATTTGGTGGGGGCTTATTATCTTCATAAGGTTGCTAAGAAACCCAAATGTCATTACCAGATGGTTCTGGAGGGCTACTGGATAGGGTTATAATTGATAATATAAAAAAATTTTCACAGGAATACAGGAAGATAGGCTATCTTTGCTTTAAGAACAAAACAAAACAGAAAACAAAATGCTTTTTGTAAATCCTCAGGTAATGTCTGAGGAGAGGAATCAGGCACTCCACTAAGTTAATGTACATCCAGGCCTTAGGCTTACTTTATCATGACTTTAACAAAATGTACAGCTATGAAAGGAGTATGGACTCTGTGTTGGCAGCCTTTACAGCAAATATCATTAATTGTGCTGGAATTCTTGCTCTAGGGTGAGTGGCCCTTTTCCTGTCTTATACTCCCATAAATTTCTCTGTTGTGTACACACACATCACAGCCAGTGTGTATAGGTAAGAGGGCAAATACAGGAGTTGGTTTGCTCCTGTATCATGTGTGTTGACACACCAAACAGATGCTTGTCTTAGCATCAAGGAGCCATCTTGCTGGTTCCAACTTTGATGTTGTTATATGTTAGCCAGTGAAAGCAGGCACTTGGTAACAAATTTCAGACTAGCAGCAGGATATAGAATAAAGATACGAATCTGGGGGTCATTAGCACATTGTTCCTATTTTAAAATAGAGAGGATTCGTTCACAATGTAATTGATCATCAGTAAGAACAAATTCAGGTATGGAGGTATAACTGTTTTGAATTTTAAAGACCTGGGAAAAGTAAGAAGAGAGATAAGTTCAAAGGGAAAGAGGAAAGAAAGACCTGAGACATGAGGCAACTTGCTGAATATGGCGCCTCGAAGGTAGAGTAAAAAATTAACACTTAGGGTTATTTTGAGAGATATTTGCTGTTTCCTGCATTTTTCTGGTTTGTTTCCATACTGTTCTTCCACCTGGGAATAAAAAAAGAACTGGTGCAGAGGAGAGGTCATTTGAGAAGGTAATGGGGAGTGAAAATGGTCAAATACAATATGCTTGAACACAATTGTCATTATGAAATTTGACTTCATAATGAATGTGCATCAACATAAAAGGATGCACGAACTGTGTCCTAGGATTATATACAAAGATGTAATTATATATGCACATATAAAAATTTAGACATATATGTATTAATGGATCACAGAGTGATTAAGAAATAAATCATGTTGTATCTTCTATTTGCTTGTTTTTTGTTTTTTAGTACACAAATTTGCTTTTGCTTTTAATAAATGATAAAATTGTTTGTACATAAGGAATTGTTTGAAAATAAATTTCTTCATGAGTTCTTACCAGTAAATGTTTGGTTTGTATGCCTATTTTATATGACTGTGTATCTGGAATTGTTTTTGTTTTTTGAGACAGGGTTTCTCTGCATAGCCCTGACTATCCTGGAACTCACTCGGTAGACCAGATTGGCCTCAAACTCACAGAGATTTGTCTGTCTCTGCCTCCCAAATGCTGGAATTAAAGAGGTGTGACATGACCATTCATCTGTTATGTCTTTAATGATTAAAAAGTACTTTAAAATAATAAGCCATGTAGAAAGTGTCTGTAGCATCTTTACACAAGATAAAAGTTTTTAAATTAAACAATAAGATTAAAAGACAAAGATTTTTCAATTTCCATCTTTAGCAATTCATAACCACTACCAAAATAAAATATTGGGGCTAGAGAGATAGCCCGATGATTAAGAGCACTTGTTTCTTTTGTAGATGACCTAGGTTTAGTTGCCAAGGCCCACATAATACCTTACACTATCTGTAACACTGATTCCATATGATTATATGTCTTCTTTGGTTGTCTGTGGACACAAGACGCACGTGGTATTCATACATACATGAAAACAAAAATAAATACACGAAAAATAGGCAAACATAAACAATAAAAATGAAATCATGTTGAATTTTTAAAAATAGTCACTATAAAAATGGTAGTGGTATATCTTGATATGAATATGCATACATATTTATATACATATTCATACATATATATGCAAAGATGTTTTGATTTTTCTGTGCTGCTATTTTAACTCCTTTTCTCCTGCTTTGATAAATTGCTATGACAGAGAGAAGCACATAGAAGTAAGAGTTTATTTTGAATCATTCCTCTAGAGGGATGAGTCTTTCAGGCATAACATCAGACATCAGGCAAAATGACAGAAGCAGGAAGCTGAGAGATCACATCTTTATCCACAAGCAGAAAGCCCATTGAGTAATCTACAAGAGCAAGGCTACAAACTCTCAAAGCCCTCCCTTAGTGAGTTCATTATTCCAGCAAGGCTGTACCATCTCCAGAAAGAATGCTATTCACACGGGACTAAGTGTTTAACACTTGAGTCTATGGAGGGCATTTTTCATTCAAACCATCAGAGCTGTAGATTGAGATAAGTAAGGGACTCATAAGGACTCACTAAGCAATGCACTAATAAACACCATCCTCCCTCTTGGTTGTATATTTTTAAAATAATATTTGATATATTTAATTTTGTTAGTAAAAATACACACAATGAACAAGAAAGCAAGTATCCAAGAGAAAAGTATATATTGAATTACTGTTGATTATTTTCGTTATTATCCTTGGAGATCAACAGATTATGTCTCATTTACTAGGATGAGCCAATAGCTTTCAGTGGGATGTAGGTTTCATGTGCAAACAGCTGACAGTTTCAGCTCATTTTTCCCACAGATACAAGTGCTTCGTGTTTCTTGTTATAACATCTGCTCGATTGACAGGGACAAATTCAATGGCATTTCATTCAAATTACCTATGAAGCAGGTCAGTGATTTTCATTAGGTGGAAGAGATGAAAAATAAATAATGTAGTAGTAGCTATAATGTGTTACTATTAACATATGAAAGACAGCAACAATATGGTGCATTATTGCCTCCCATCTGGATATACAATGGCTGAATTAGTGAAAATCTATCAGAAGTTAGGTAGTGACTACCAGAGCTCTGTCCCAAGATCTTCTCCAAAGATGATCTCCAAAGATGTTCTCTTTAACTATTCTTAAATATACATTTATTTATTTGTTGTTAGTGTTGAAGTGCTTATGCTTGTGTGCCATATGGTGGACAAAGAAGACTGTGTATCCTCTATCACTGCCCACTTATCTTTTGATGAAAAGGTCATTCACAGAACCAGCACTCCTATATTCTTGGCTGGAAACTAGTTAAGTCTCAAGGTTCCTCTTGAATCTCCCACAGAGCTGGAATTAGACACATATGCAAAATGCTCAGCTTCCATTAATATTTGTATCTGATCTCCAGTCCTCATGGTTGCAGTAAATGCTCTTTCCCTTAAGCCATCTGTCTAGCACTGGTACCTTCTAATGATTAAAATAGCTATATCACAGGATATTTCATCTATGAAAACATAAGTGAAAATGGTATATCCGTTTGTTCAAGGTTGTCTATGTGTCAGAGGCAGCAATCGTGTTGTTGTTGTTGTTGTTGTTGTTGTTTTGTTCTGTTTTCAATAGTGGATATATTTTGGAGCCAAAGGTGTGTGACTTGGTCCTGATATGCAGATTTAGTTTGTCCAAAATAAAATAATCTAAGTGGCCAATAGTTTCAAGCTTTTTTTGTAATAGAACAGAGTGACAAATCAAAACACTTTTGAGATACTTTGGTGGAAATATTGATGGAGCTGGTTTCAGTAAATCAGTGAAATCGGTTGAAGGCCTCAGCTGCGCTGATGACATTCTTGGCCTTCATACCCTAAGACTTGACTTGGTCATCCTGAGGATGTAAAGGCAGTCTGACAGATGGGTAAGTAATAAAGAGCTAGTTGGAGAGTCTAAAAATAGCCCAAGATATTTGATTCTGGAACTTGAACATTTCAGCTAATCAGAACTACAGTCATATATAATGTGGGTGACTTTTCTGGGAATGTCAGTTCGTATCTGGTTAACTCTCTAGTTTTCCTTTTCCTCTTCAATTTTGGCCTTGATTTATTAACACCCATTGAGATATTTGGTACTTTTAAGGGTGTGAATTTAATATTAAGTCACTGTCATCTCATTGAAATAAGTGTTTTATATTTAATGGAAACAGGTCAATAATGACTTATCACTCAGTCTAAATAGCCATGAATGTTCATATAGATGACTGTCTTATTATTTTTCAAAAATAAAACCACAGAAACTGCTAGTTAGAAAAGCAGGAATTCTTCCATAGTAATAGGTTGCTTTTTATCCCATAACATGCATTCACTACTTGTTGCCTACTTTTTTCTGTTTTATATTTTTCTCTTTCATTAGCATTTAATGTAGCATTAGTAGTAAGAAGATATCAACTACTATAAATGATGTCATGTAAACTAAATCTTTGAAGGATCATCTGAAATTCTAGTCACTATTTTAGTTTGTTGAATTGGACTTTAAAAATGCCTGTATTTTCTCTGATCCATTGTAACAGTTATTATATTAGATTGTAAAAGAATTGAGATAATATTTATAACAGATAAATACATACCCTCATAGAAAATGCAAGATCATAGTTATAAAGAACCCAGAATCTCAACTATTATAATAGTCTACCTCTGACTTCTTAAATGAAAATATACTGTCCTTGCTTCATAAAATTTAAAATGCAATTTGAATCATGGAAAATCTTTATTTAGATTTTCAAGGAAGGAGTGACTTCAAAATTTTATATAAACCAAATTATAATTAACTTTTTAATACATACATGAGGCAGAGACCAGAAGTTTGAATTTCAACTAAATCACACTGTTCCATTAACTGCTGCATGGTGCTATTGATCATTAATCAAAGTATTATGGATTTATAAAGTCCCTTAAAGATCAATTAAAACAAGAGTTCAGTCTTCATACTCTTCTGATACATGTGGTGTCTTTACACCCTTACACACAGAGAAAAAAATGATAAAACTTATGTGAGTAGCTACTGATTCTCAATCACTGAAGTATTCTTTTTGTTCATAATGGCATAGGGCCAATCAAGTTTTGACATTTATTAAGTTTGAATTCTAAGGATGAGATATTACAAATATCTTATAAAATTATCACTGAGAAAATCTGAACTTCCATCATTCAATTAAAAGTGAAACATCTGAGACATGATCAGAGCCATGAGCAGTAACCAGTCTTATCAAATGTTATACTACCTCTAAATGAAGAACCCAGGGTTCTGACTCGTCCTGTCTATTTAATTATTTATTCTTCGTAATAGGAATTAGTAGCATTTCTTCATAGATTGATCCATCTAATCAAAACTCTACTTTTCTGGCTCTCTTCTTAGTAAGGAAATTACACCATTGAACTTGGATGGCACCATCCTTCATAAAAGAAAAATGGATAAATCAGGGGTCAGTACTCCACTGACCTACAAATGGTTAAATCTAACATATATTCTAGAATATTGCTTCACATTAACTAAACTGATTCAAGTCAGATTTTTAAAATGTCGGGAGGGAGTGTTTGTCAAAATAAAAGGAGAGGACTTTATCTCATTTGTCCCTTGAGCCTTGCTTGCTTCGTCTTCTTTAAGGAAGTAGTTGTATATATGATATTTTCAAGAAAAAATTCTAGTTTTATATAGTTTCTTTAAAAAGCTTAATTTCACATCTGTATTGTAGAATAGCATATTCACCATCTAAAATAATTTTTACTTTCTATGGCAAATAAATTTGAAATCTCATCCTTTAGCCAATTTGATGTATTCACTGCATCATCATTGTCTTCAATTATGGTGAACATGGAGAATTGGGTGCTGTATGAAATAAGCCACAGATAGTAAAAATATCTCATGATCTTCCTCTGATGCAGAACTTAAAATAGTAGAGCAAAAAGGTAGTGAAGATTAGAATGGTGATAACCAGAGGCTGGAGATGGAGGAGGAGAGAGAGAAAAAATGTTGGTCAAACATTTCAAAGTTTCAATGATATGCATTCTAATGACACCTGGTTAAGTATTAACTGTATTTGTAAATTGTCTTACCTGTGATGGATTCCAACTTTGTCCTACCACACCTAGTAGCTCATTAACTCACCTTTGTTTTCAATATAAAAGGGATCATCCTGTGAAAGAGACAGATGAACCTACACATGGTTGTCTTCTTGCCAGTTGGTTTCTGTGGATTTTATTTATATAAAGGGACGTGTGGATACTTTCCCCAGGCTGTCTGCTTTGCTACTGTGCCTGTCTGTTTCTAGAGAAAGAACACTACCTCTCTGGACCCACATAAGACTATGTATAACTATGTTGTAGAAAATAAGTAATGTTTCTGATATTGTCTTATGATAAAAAGATGCTCATATGAGGTCAAAGCTAAACTGCGTCATTTAGAGTGCAATTAGTCATTGGATGGTCTTACAGACCATGCCATCTTCCAATGTTACAATCACATTAATGGCAATATGAAAAAAATAAAATGTAGCAGCGTTGTACCAGAACTAAGAGATGACTTGCAGTTCCATGGGATCTGACACCCTCTTCTGGCCTCTGAAGGTACCAGACGTACATGCTGTGCACATACATATATGCAGAAAAACACATATAAAAGACAAAATATTAAATCTTTATAAAAAAGAAACCATTTTTTTCATATGCTTTGAAATGCTCAGTAAAAAAACTCTGAATTTTATATACTCTATTTACACAAGCTAAGAAAAGAGAGCGATTTAGTCACTGGTGTATTGAACACTAATTTTTCATTATATGTGGTAATGAAATAATGAAATAATTGCAAACACAATAAAAATATAATTATTATTGATATAATTTTTATACCCATGCTCAACTACAAAAATTTAGATTCCATTGGCACAACAAAGTACCCTTGTCATGCATTAAATGAAGAGTGGTGAGTATCTATCGAGAGTAGATAGTTGATATATTCTCTGATTATCCTTTATAACATTCCTTGACTTTCTCTATAAAAAAATCAATATTTTTCTGGATGTGGCAGGGAAAATGAAAAGACGATTGACTGGGTAGCTGATGAAAAATACTTAAAATTTTCCTTCAAATAAACAAAGATTTCTTTAGAAAGCTGATGTTAATCTGTGAGTCATTGTTGAGAATTTAAGAGGAACAAGAAATATTACCCTTTGAATAAATAGTAAGAATTTTAATGACGCACATTTACTTTCTAAATTGTACTACTTGGGAAAATGAAAACTAGTTCAATGGCCTGTGTAAAAAACATAGATAAATGACCATAAAATCTATTATTGAAAATTCTGTAGCTAATTAAAATTTAGTCTTGAAATGGGGTAACTAAAGTTTTCGAATGTACGAAAGGATCCTACAAAATGAGCACCTGGTAACATTTTTATTATGACTCTAAAACACCAAAGCAGGTTTGGAGCTCTTGACCCAACTTGGACATCCAAACTGTTCAAGTCCCAGGTCAGTACATATACAAGGACTATGAGATGCCATCAAGGTAATTGCTATAATTCCAACAAATTTAGATATAAAAATTATACAATTTTTAGGCCTAAAAGTAGCATATGCAATAAGTTTTAGAATATTGGGTTCAATGAAAATATTATTTTTAAAAAGTACCAAATGCATAAACCTCTTTATGTGTTAACTCCATTTCTTCTCAAATATTTATTCCCAATGCCATAAAATATTAAAATTAATGAAAAGAAGAATGTTGAAATGAATTATTCAGTTTTCAAATAATTATTCTGTTTTGGGTGACTTAGGACTGAAAAGCAAATGGAAAATGAGTTGTGAAAAATCAGAAGGAAAGGCTGCCTCACTAGATGATTGCATACGAAGCCCAGCTCCATCAGTCTTCAAAGTTTAGAGCCACAGTTAACATTAGTCATAAGCTTAAATGCCATAGTGTCCAATCTATTAGCTTTGCATAAAAATATTGTCTAAAAGGAAATAGGTTTAAACATGTGTATACACAAATGTTGTTTTAAGATATTAGTTTATTTTACCTATTGTAGAACTAATATGCTACTAAAAACAAAGTATGAAATACACCTGATCAAAAGTTAATTTCATTTTCTGTTGGGGAAAAAATTAGTGCTTGGATCTTAAAATTTAAGAAAAAATAAAATGTGAAAAAGGAAGGATGTATGCCTAGTTTACTCACAGACATTACACATTCCCCACAGAGTAACTAGGTCCCCAATGCTAATAAAATTGTAACTAACTTCTTTATTAAAACTGAATGACATACTGTTAAACTGAACAATCCCACTGCTCTTCAGTCCTATAAGCTGTAGTGAACGGATCAACCACTTACAAGACATAATGAAACAGGAATCTCTTTAAAAATACATGAACAAAAAATGTGTTTTCTTTGTGAGCTCTGTGTGAGCACATTTTAATTTCTTTTGGTGATAGCTTCCAGAGTTCCATTGATCTTGTGGCGTGGAAGGCTGTTACCAGGAGCTATATGACAGTGTGGATTAAGTTGGGGTTTGACAAAATGAGAGCAATCAGGATGATTTTTTGCCTCCTTGCTAACAAACACTTGAGTAAAACAATATCAGGAATTACTGATACATTAATCAATTTGATATCTGCCTGCCTACCTTTCCTTCTTTCCTTTCTTTCTTCCTTTCCTCCTGCCTTCCTACTGTCCTTCTTTCCTTGCCTCCTCTCCTTTCTTCCCTCATTTCTTTTTTCTGTCCTTCCTTCCATACTTTCTTTTAATTTATTTTGATTTTGAGGTGGTTTCCAAAATATTACAAATTTTTAGCCATGGAGATAGAACAGTCTCTAATTTTCATAGAAATTCAAAAAAAAACAATATGAAGCTTCAGCAACCACTTTGACTTGGGGGTAATTTCCTTTACCCTTCGTCATATATTTATAATGTTTTATTTATGTGTTATTGGAATAAAGGAAACTTTTGTTCTTTATAGTGTTGTCATTTTATGAAGGATGCTTGAGAAAAATGGTTTTGAGGAAGGTGATCTTTAAGATGTTAAGATTGCCTAATACCCCTTTTTTGTTCTCACCCAATTTCTGTTTTTGTCTTATCTTCATTTACAAAGTTATGCTTCTTTGGGAATATTTAGAAAAATTTATTGATACAAAATATACATGAGACAGGGTCCAAAGAATTCCCTGTGGTTGCTCCATCTTCCTCTTCCCCATGGAATCTTGTGTCCAACCTGTTATCAAAGCATCATTAACATTAAACCAATCTATTTGTTCAGATAATAAAATTGGTTAAAAATTTTAGGCTTCAGTAAAGACAATACAGATGAAGCATTTCATTATACATTGGACCTTTCCATAGTTTACTGATTGCCTGAATAATTTGAGACTTTACTCAAATATGCTTGCAATAACATTTTTCAGAAAAACATCATTTTCATCTTTATTTTTAAAAATGGCATTAATTTCACTTCTGATTAATAGTTTAGCTGGGTCTGAAACTCTACTTTTGAATTAGTTTTTAATCCTGTACCAAGAGCAACTTTATTATTGTATTATACTTATCCTCATGTTCTGTTTTTTGGTATTATAGTTTTTATTAATAAAATTATGTTTTAGAATTTCATGCAAGCTTATAATGCATTCTTATTACTCTTACCTTCCAACCTCTCCTATGTCCCTCCTATCCTACTCAACTCTGAGGACTTTAGGACCTCCTCAGTCATAGATTTTTAACTGGGTTACAGAATCAAGTATGACCTTCTTTTAAACTCAACCACAGAGAACTTGGTTGCCCTCATAACAGATATGCTGCTATAGCAACAGTAGACATATCCTGCCTGTTGTTTAGTATTGTAGTTCATGGTTGCACCGCTAGGTAAGATGGATGATGCGTTTTCTTCTCCGCATCCTGCATAACACATTCCAGCATTATGGAATGAACCATTTGGATGAAACTTCCTGCTCAGGTCCAACTTGAATTTCCTATGTTTTCAAAGAGGGCATGAGACGTCTTCAGTAATATAGTCTTATGTAGTTATGGTGCCTAACTAAAAGTAGTGGCAAATGCTTATATTGTTTGGGAGGCTCTAGAGTCTCCCCAAGTAACAATTCATATAATGAGTTATTCTACTACTGGCTTGGAGATTATTGTTTCAGAACAAAAGTAGTGGCAAATGCTTATATTGTTTGGGAGGCTCTAGAGTCTCCTCAAGTAACAATTCATATAATGAGTTATTCTACTACTGGCTTGGAGATTATTGTTTCAGAACCCATGGCTTCTAGAAACAGCCTTATCTAATATACAAGGATATCTCCATCTTCATTCTAATTTATTTCTTTTTAATTCATGATTTTTCTTTGTCCTTTCCCCTCTCTTTATTCATATAACTTTAAGTTCTTTCTCAGAAAAAGCAAACAAACAAAAATTCTGCAACAAATCCCCTAAAAACCAAGAAAACAAAACACCTCCAAAAGTGAAAAAAATACTCCAAACTATAACATAACAAAAGCTAAAGGCCATGCTTACACACTCACACA
>LOJH01028838.1:0-13839 GCA_001685095.1 Ellobius talpinus | reverse complement strand
ACACACACACACACACACACACACACACACACACACACACACACACAGTTTAAAGGCCCAGAAAACAGGAGCTTAATGAGATTCAAATTCAGTTACTATTTAAAAGTTCTCTGCTCTCCAATCCCAAGAGGAGGTACTGTTCAAGTAAAGATCAGTACTTCTGGGGTCTGTGCTTTCTCGGACTTAACTTGTGAACTCACGTGTAGTGTCAGGAAAACTCCACACTCACCAAACAGGAAGCCTTTTCTCACTCAGATTCCTTCATCCAGTTCTTGTTTGCTAAGCCCTCCAGTTATTCATCAAAATCCCACTTACCAAACAATTAAGACAAATGAGGAGGTAGAAATATAGCACTAGGTTGCTTTCACAGCATCAGACTTGAACAAGTTTCGTAGAGCATGTTAGTGTAAATTCTAGTCAATTTGAAATTTCCACATGGCAATCATCATGGAAACAAACAGATGTGGTTATCACTGTTACACTTATGCTAACTGGTCAAAACAATCATAAATGCTGCCCTTTAGAAAGTAAAGTAAGGGGAGTGGGGAGGAGGAAAAAAAAGGAAAAAGGGGGAAAAAGTCCCAATCAAAGATCAAAACAAAAAGCTCTCCCCAAAATGTTTCTGAGGCTGAATTCTCATGAAGTGCCAGCCTTTGCCTAACAACATAAGCACTGAAAATGCCAAAACCATGTTTCAATATAGAGTTTCAATGCCAGTGCTAAATGCCACCATTTTGTAAAAGCAATACAGAAATAATTTTAGTACATGACAAAATAAAATGTAATACAGTGTTAAAAATAGTTATATTTTCACTTGATTACAAAGTACTGAATGATAAAGGCAATCAGAATGGAAAAGAAAGCGAACAACACCAGGATGACAGCAGCACACTGCTCGTCACTGAGGGTGCGCCTGGTCCGCACGCTGTCCACAGTGTCTTTGTTGGCGCTGGCCGGCGGCTCTGTCCTCTGGGAGATGAAGAACACTGTGGTGCTGTAGGGACCTACCAGGTCCTGGTGCCCCACAGGGTCTTGGCACTGGCGAATGGCACACACGCGAAAGCGATATTCACAGTTCAGCTGAAGGCTGGAATACCGGAATGAAGTGTCAGGGCCCTTGTAAATCTATTAAGGAAATATTGGAAGAAGAATGGGGTAAGAAGCCTGGACAGAAAACATCAGCACAGTCACGTTCTGGATACTTTTGACATAAAGGTTATGAGCATCGCTCATTTCATCTTTGTGTACATGCAGTGTGTGGACATTGCACATGCAGGCCAGGGAAACACTGTCTCACTGTCTTCCACCACTGTCTGCTTTATTTATTACTAGTTTCTGAGAGTCTCTGGGTGAACCTGTCTCTATCTTGATGATTCTCCTGTGTCCATCTCCCAAGCTCTGGGGTTTTAGGCACATGCTGCTGCACCTGGTCGTTACGTGGATGCTAGGGCTCAAACTCAAGTCCTCAGCTTGACGGCAAGTACTTCACCCACTGAGCCATCTCTTAGCCTCAACTTGATCTTTTAAATGATGTTTTGTAAACAGCCCACCTATTAAAGTACTGGCTAGTATGTTGCAAGCGTGAGGATGTGAGATGTGGCCTCACAGTTTACAAGTAAGTTAATCAAGTACAGAGATCAATTACCAAGCGTTTCCCTGCTTTACTCAAGCAAATGAAAAAGAAGTCATCTTTTCTTGTTCTTCATGAACTCGCTGCATGAGAGAGAAGATTATATAATCTTGTTCACCAAGACTGCCTAGGCAGTGAAATTCTATACACTTTGAAACATATGTCCAATCAAACAACAGCAGGGAAGTTGTCTATAGGATTCTACTGTGAATCACTTTGTCAACTTTAGAAAGAGACTGGTGACTTGGAATCAGACTAGAATCTTAAAACCTAACTCAGTGGTCATGCCTTAGAGGAAAAATAAACATTGCAGGAATCACATGGTTGTCCTAGGGAAGAGGAAGTCGTCTACCAGAGCTGGCTGCCCTATGACCCCATCCCTGCATGGTGGCTTCATAGCTCAGTGAGAACTTACCTCAGTACACTAGGCACAGTGACAGCTTACTCTATGGCAGTTATGAGACTAAGGTGAACCACTGCTTGTTAAATTGCTAGCAGTGCCCAGCTGACAGCAGAGGTTCACAGACATTATCATTCTCACCAGGGAGCCTCTGCTCATTCTACCAACAAGAAAACCAAGGCTCAGAATGTCACGCCTCTTCCTGGTGGCTTCCTTCAGCTAGTGGTGGCCTACAAGTCACATCTACGGACACCTGCATGTGTACTGTCAAGCATTCTGTCTGTCCCAATTATACGTGTGTTGTAAATCTAACTTTTAACAAATAAGTTTGCTCTCAAGGAGGCAGTGTAAGATCTCATCTCAATTTTTGTAATATCTCCACAATCCAGCATGTGGTAGGTATCTAACAAATTAGTAAAATTAATGACGTCAAGTAAAAATGTATATGCTGACAAGAAAAAGGAACTTTTAAGATGAATCTTAAGGAAATGGTAAAATGTGTACTGATCTGAGAAAGCAAATCAGTGTTCCAAGAAGGACTGTCTGAGATATGCCAGTATAGCTTACATAGTATAGAGGATGTCAATGTAAAGTGGTACATACATATAAAATCATTTTAATAGAAACATGTATTTATCTTATTATGATGGAGTCATTTTTAATTTTTGTCTTTTTTTTCTTTCTGAGATAGGTAGGATCTTGCTTTGAAGCCCAGGCTGGCCTTGAACTCAGAATCCTGCTGGAGCATTAATTAAATTTTCTTTTAAGCTTTGGGCTCTCCCCCCACCATTTTATCTTCAACTGAGTATGATAATATGGCTAGGGAAGAAAAACCCTCAACAAATGGCTTGAGTGTGACAAATGACAGAGTGTAGCAGAGAGAGTGTGTGTAAGAATACACTGATGGACTAGTTTGAAACTCTTCTGGTTTTTTGAAACAGGGTTTCTGTGTAGCCCTGGCTGTCCTGGAACTCAGAGATCTGTCTGCCTCTGTCTCCTAGTGCTAGAATTAAAGGTGTGTGCCACCGTGCCTGGCCCTAAATTTAGGTTTTTAACTCAAAGAGTCCACCTTAGGAGTTGTGGCGTTAGTGTCTAAGGACTGCCCATCATAAAACTGTGTGAAGGGCTGTAAAGGAGCTGGGCTCTTGCTGTAGAAGGGGGCTGTGAGGCTAGGATACTGTCTTCCATGGGCCTAAGCCTAGGCATGAGTTTTGAATGTGAGTTGGTAGGAAAAAAGAATACAGAGATAATACTGACTGCTGTGGAATCTGAAGACATTGGGAAGAAGATGATGAGATCACGTTTTCAGTTCTATGTGGAGAGCTTGGGAGGAACACACGGTGGTGTCTCACAGGGACCAGAGGCACAGAACTGAAGAAAACAGGTACTTGCTAGAAGTAACACAACGAACGGGCTTACATATCCCAAGAAGCTGTTCAGTAAGCCTGAAGGGCTTAAGAACTGGCTAAGTCTTAGAGTTTAAAGAATTGAAGCAAGTTATAGCATGCTGACCCCTTCTCCCATTAAATAATTGAGGCCTCAGGTCAAGGAGAATGAACTCAACATCTTATCTCTTTGTATCAATCATATCTTCTAAAAACTCATTTGGTGGTGACATAGATTTAACTTATCAAGGACTCACACTAAGGCTCAAAACAGCTCTTATCTTTTAAGGATAAACATATATTTACCTTTGAAGCTGTCATCAAACAAGAACAGATTTTGTTATTTTTCTGTGAGATTTTCCATAATTTCTGAATTGAATACACAGTGTAATTTCTATCAGTATTAAAGCCAGTGATTCTGGAAATAGAGTACCTTTTGTATGGGACAATGCAAACAACAAAGGCTTGATGGCAATACCACCAAAAACAAGTCACTTAAATATTTCCTTAAGATACAGCACTAGGCACTTGATTACATTTAAAAATCCCAATGTATAAGTATACTATCACAACAGTGTATATAAGGTCACATGATATGATCCTTGCCTGACTTACGAATACTTGTAAGTGATGGTTTTGTGTACTCTGAGGAGCACTGCTTTTAAGAAACCCCGGAAGCTGGGTGATGGTGGTTGCAGGCCTTTAATCCCAGCACTCAGGAGGTAGAGGCAGGTGGATCTCTGTGAGTTCGAGGCCAGCCTGGCCTACAGAGAGTAAGTTGCAGGACAGTCAAAGCTACACTGAAAAAGAAACTCAGCCTCTGTCTCTACACTCATGCTCCGCTGTCACTTCTCTGACTGAGCAACACTCAGATGACAGCATGCCATCACTTCAGGTGTGTCTGAGAGTGGTTTAGAACAGATCAGGATATGAACTGACCAAGGTGGGTGGGCACCACTCCATATCCGAGCAGAATGAATAGACAAAGAAAGGCAAGTTTGTCATGTCTGTTTGGCTGAGACACACATGGTGGCATGGACTTCTGCTAGGACTTAAGCCATTGGCACTCCTGCTTCTCAGGTCTGAGGGTTTGTCTGCACTGTAAAGACACCAGTAGCCTTCCCGGGCCCCAGGTTCATGGATGACAGACTGCAGAAATGAGTAGCCTCCACTGAGCAAATCCATCCACCCAAATACACGTCTGTGTATCCCACTGGCTCTGCTTCTGCACAGACCCCCGCTAATGCTAACACCTACAACCACTAACAGTACTTTTACGTTGGGGCAGGAATTCTAACCCTTCCCCACCCAGTTCATGTACTCTTGGCCTCTCTCTCAAAGGTGGACTAGGCCTGGGTTGGCGATAGCTCCTAAGTGTCTTTGAAATTTGGTCCCTCTCTCCTGAATGGAACGTCCCCACTACTAAGCACAGTCCTTGATGAATGCACTGAGCTGCTGGAGCAACCAGGCCTGTTGACCTCCTGGCTCTTCTGTAAGGGACTCACATACAGCTGCTCACGAGAAATTCAAGGTGACTTTCCAGCACTTGCAAAACCTCCAGGTTGTTTGACTCCTTTGAAGGTGGCTCTATCTTCCTTTTATACTTCACATGCCACCTTCTTAGACTCTCTAAGCTATTTGAATGAATGCACTTCTGAGAGGCCTGAAGAGCCACTAGACACCTGACTTGTCCAAGTTTACCCACGACTCTCCCTCCTAGCAACTAGTGAAGACAAGCAATACATAGGGTAAGCATGTGTATCAGGGAGAATGGCAATACAACAAATCCGTTCTTGAGAGGGGGCAACTCTAGATGAAGTAAAGTCAGGAGAAGCACAGGCCAAGAGGGCAGCAAGGTCTGGGCAAAGCCACCAACTGACGAAGGGATGAAGAAAAGTAAAACAATTTGTTTCCAAGCTTGGCCTACGGTTATAGTACCTGCTGCTGCCAGGACTCAACCTTACAGGTTAATCAGGATTTTATAGGTTGGCTGGGAAACTAGTAATTTAAAATAATAATCCTTTTCTTAAAAATGCCTACAGCTGAGAACAGAGACCCATCAATACCTGGTGTCTTCTACTGAATCTCACACTTGGGAGTTTCCAGCCCCTAAGACTTGGTTGCACGGCTATTCCTCCAGCCTTAGGCTCCCCAGAGCTAGGACTGTAGTCATACCCCAAGCTTTTACCTACCCTGCACGTTGTGCTTGCTCGAATCCAAACAAGTTCCCTGAAATCAGAACATCCTTAGTGACTTAGAACAGTATACTTATACTCCCCTATACTTCTTGTCCTATGCATACTGAACACCAAGTAAACGACAAACATTCCAGAAAAACAAAAAACAAAACGAAACTAAAAAACCACGGAACTCTTTTCAGATGACCTGCAGCTTTAGGAGTGTTACCTTGCTGGTAAGCTGTAAGACTTGGTTAAGTGCTGGGGACTTAGAGGGACGACAGCAAGAGTGAGATTTGGGGGAGTCAGCCTTTTCGGTTTTATAATTAGTAATCTTAAATGATACTAATTTAGATTTAAAGTTAAGTTAGAATTAGCTTTACTGTTTCATGTAGTAACATAAACTTATTAAAATTCATATATTACCAAAATGTGGAGTCTCTATTTCCTTTAAACATGCAGCTAGACAGTTATATTTTCTTTAATATTAATTTTGCTTCTTCCTGGGAAGTAAAACTGCTCATCTATAAATTAATTTGAAATATAACTATTAAATCAATTAACAGGTGATTTAATGGAGAATAACAATGGTATGCCAAATTTAATTCTGGGGGCCCTTTGTGATTTTAGTTAAGATACTGTATTTCTATAAAGTTTTAAAGAAAACAAATACATACATGAAAATTCTATTACAATAACATCATAAGGCTGGAATAAAGCAGATGGATGATTAATTTTTCTAATGGGAAAACAAATTGTAGGATACAATAAAAACACTTTGTAAATCTTCAAAACTAAAGAAGGGTGACAGCAGAAAGGGAAAAACAAGCAGATGAAGAACAATGGTTACAGACTGTCTTGGTCATCGATTTTCCTAAGAAACACTAACCTACTCTGTACCAGAAGCTGTCCTGGAAAGTTCCCTGCCAGGAAAGTGACAGTTCCCCTAGACTTGCATCATACAAGGCAACTGTTATATTCACTATATAATTATACTGTTATAGTCAAGCACTGGATAATAATAGCAATAATACAGAGATCACTCACTTTAGATTACTAATTACAACATTTAACATACTGACTTCCTTAGACCTTTATCTTGTTAGATGCTCTTCAAAACACATTACAATATAATGATTATTATTATTACTCAAACCTCCTTACTGATTTCCCTGCTTCTGTCTTTGTCCTACTCCAATTTCAACAATGTAATCAAAGTATGTCTGATTACATAACTATTTGATGTAGAAAACAAAAATCCTCTCCTGGCTTCTAATTTCACTAGGAGTAAAAGTTACTGCATACCCGTGGATGTCAGTATGATTTCCACATAGGATTTCCTCTGTAGCATGATGGCTTCCTTACTGTTCACTTCTCAATAGACTAAGTCTGTAGAGGCTGGAGTGCTGAAGGGGAACGAGGAACATCAAGTCTGGCTTCAGCAAGGCTCAACAATCAAGCCTGCTGTGTAAGTCGGCTACTGAGGTGGGATAGGGCTTGCAGTAGTAACCGCTGAGAAGTGTAACTACCTGACTCCATCAAGTTTGTCCTAGGGCTCCCTTGACTGCTGATGAAATTTAACAAGCACTCTGCTGCCCTGGGCCTCTTCATGGTTACTGCTCTCACAGCACTTCCTCAGGGAATCTACAGTATTCCCCAGTCCTCTGACTCAGTTTATCTTTTCCCAGTGTACCAGCAACCATCTGACATAGTGTATACTGAGGTGTGTCCTTCCACTCCACTGTGACTTCTCACTGCTGTGTCCTGATTGCTGGCAAAGAGCTTGAGCTTAATGAATCACTGCTGGGTCAAAGAATAATCTATCCAAGGACAGTACATTCACAAAATATTGTGAGTTCCAAGATAGCTGGAAAGCAGTATGCACTGGACAAATGTTTCTTAATTAGAGAGTAAATACAGTCAAATCTTCTACCGAGAATAAAAACTAAAAATTAAATATTATGTACATATAAAATGGTATCTTGATACATACCTGTTTGAATTCTGAATCTTTTCCCACCATAACTTGAAGATTATAAATAACTGGGTCACCTTTCATTGGCTGTAAATATTCCCATGTAATTTCACAAATGTGATCATTTATTTTCTCTATTTTGGGGGCTAGATGAAACAACATAAATAATATCAGCTCCATTTAATTTAATTAGACACATTACACAGATACTTGTTTCAATTAAAATCAAATCTCTAAAACAAGTTATAAACATACATGGTGAACTTTTGCAATAGGCATGTGAAGTAATTTAAAACAACAGCAGCAATCTTTATGAAGCCACGAGATGCTGACTTGGATAAGGGAGCAAGTGGATGAGGAGCACAACTCATCGACATCAGGCAGGCTCGCTACAGACAGCCGCTCTAGCTGGGGTCTGCTTAACAATCGGATGCAGGAACTGCCCCAGCAGTCTCACCAGTTCTCAGAGTGCAATCAACTTTCATCTCTTTAGATAAATACACAAAGTACAATCCTTGCCAGAAACATTTAAAATGAGAGCTACTTCAAAGTTAGAAACATGTGCATGGTGTGCATGGTGTGCATGGTGTGCATGTACATGAGTACACGTGTGTGTGTGAAGCCAAGCTAAACAAACATTTGTCTTTCTTAGAGGAGACCTGGCTCCCCCAATCTGAAGAAACATTAACATAACCAGGGTTTGTGATATATATTCTTTGAATAACAAGAACAGAAATACCAAGTGAACTTAATTAGAACACACAACTTATTTATTCGATTTAGTATTTTGTCAGATCATAAAAAGATGAGTGACTTTTCTGAGTATTAGTGAAACTACCACATAAAACAACCATGATGACTGAGTGGAACGCTTAGCATGTGCACTTTCTCTATGCTTTAATGTAACTGATGGGGAGACATTTGGGGCTAAATTTTAATTAGAATAAAGCACCTCATCAAAGAAAACAGCTTCAGAGGATATAAATTACCTTTCAAGGCAGATGGGACAGATTTGGGAGTGGTGAAAACATATTCTCGGGAGAGAGGACCTTCCCCAGCTTCATTACAAGCTTGAATGCAGAACTTGTAGGATGTGAACTCATTGAGCCTTTGCACTTTGTACGTATGACAAGGCCCTCTGTACAGGGAGACAAACCTGAAACAGAAATAATTAAGTTTACAACACCATATAAAAATGTTTTAAAAAGCACTACAGTGTAAAATTGGGCATGTTATTTGAGAATATGTGGCTCTAAAACCTTAACCTTAGGAGTAATTGACAATTATGTTTTCTACCAGATAAAAATCACAGATGTAGATCTCCCAATCTGATTTGATTTATGGAAAAATGTATCACTAATCTAATGCTTAAGCACCTGAAGTCTCTTCTCAGGCTTTTGGTACATCTTTGCCAAGGCATCAGAACACGAAGGAACTGCTTTTACTACGAGTTATTTCTAAATAAGGCATAATCATAAAGTTTGTTATCTGCAGCATGAACTTGAGCTACAAGATAATCTGCACTTAAATTTCTCTTGTTTTTTTATTTAAAAAAAGGGATTTTTTTTCAAGACAGGGGTTCTTTGTAGCAGGGTGAATAAACAGTCCTATGTTGGTATTTAAATAATGTTTAAAAAACAATCTGAATAACACATTATAATTGAAATAAAGTATTTACAATAAATCACAGAACCCAATCGGGACCTGCCAGTGAGGAGGGGACTGAAATGTTGTTGGTGATTCAGTGTGGAGGACGTGCATTAGAAGTGTGGGGCACTGAGTCATAATCTTGCTCTCTAGAACCTCAGAAGCCTTGAGCAAATCACAACCACTTTCTGCATATTGTGCCCAGGTAGAAATCAATATGTAGAGTTCCCTCACAGCTAAGCCAAGAGTTGACAGGCAGAGCTCCAGAATAGCCTACTGGAGTTACAACAGGAAAGCCAGAGGGAGCCTTCTGAGAGTCTGGAAACATACACTTAAAATTCCGTAAGATAGTTTTGATAGATAACTTCATTACATTTTAATTAAGTCTCTGTGTATGTGCGTGTGTGTGTGCCTGTGACACATACGTCATGGTGCATGTGTGCAGTCAAATAACAACTTGTAGAAGTTGGTTCTCTCCTTCCATCCTGTAGGTCTCAGGGATTGAACTCAGCGGCGAGATTGGCAGCAGGTGTCTTTACCCACTGAACCACCTAAGTGGCCCATTATGATAGCCTTCACTCTGTTCTGGCAAATTGTTTACACTATAAACATTCATATACATTAACCCCCCAAATATACATATGAGAAAGAAATTAGAAGCCCCACCTTCCATTTCTATCCTCCATCTGAAGGTGGTACTGAACAGCATCTGTTGATAATGTCTTCGGGGTTCCTTCTCCCCATTTAAGCTTAAGGTTCTGGTGGTTAAAGGCAACACATTCCAGCCGAGGTGGATCGGGAGGGAGGGGCTTAGTTTTTAATTTAATCATATGGCTGAAAGGGCCAGCTCCAAGGCTATTCAAAGCTTGAATTCGTATTCTAAATGACACACAAAAATAGTTTAGTTTATGATTCTTTTATTTAAATCACTTTTCTGGTCTAGGCAAACATAGACTTAGGGGGGTACCTGTATGTTGTATCCGGCTGCAAACCGTCTATGACATAGCTTGTCACCTTCCCTACTGTCAAGGGCTGCTTATCTCCGAGGTCAATGCTGTAGGCAAGGATTTCTGAACCGTGGTCATAAGGCTCTTCCCAGCTAATTGCAAGGCAGGTAGAAGGGGAGTAATGGGGACTCTCTATATCATCATCACTGATTTCCTGAAGACAAGTCACAATGGCAGGAACTGATGGCGGAGTCACACAGGCTACAACTTCACTGAAAGGACCTGCGCCCACAACACTCATAGCCTACAAGTGAATAAAGTGAAATTAATAGAGACGTGACTGTGACCGTGGCCTCCGAGCAGAAGACTCAGACAGAGTGTGTGCTGAGGCACCGGTGGTCACCTACCTGGACTCTGCAGTAATAGGCAGTAGCTGGTGAGAGTCCTTTTAATTCACAGCTGAGGCCGGGCCCACAGTAACATATCTGCATACTTCCTTCAACTCCTCCCCATTCCAGCCGGTACTCTGTGACATCAGCTCCGTTAATCAAAGGAGTCTTCAAGAAAGGATAGTTTCTTAGTCTTCACATTAAATAGCTTTGGAGCAAAAATGTTCTCTCCTCTAACACAGTAAAACTAGAACTGCTTCTGAATGTATTTAAAACATCTAAACACAATCAACAGTGTACAACTTTACATTTTTATTCATTAAAACTATCCGAATGGTTAAAAATATAACTGACTCATACCAGAAGGAATGAGTCAGAGTATCTTAGACAATTAGGTAAATTAAAAAAATTAATTTGAAGACAACTTGAAAATAATTTGTATAAATGTTAACTTACACAAATATTTTCATCATTAAATTTCAAAGGAAACTGAAATTATGATTGTCATTACTGACCAATTACAATATAGAGTAAATACACTGGTAATAATGAATTTGAGAGAAGTAGTAGTATACCAAATCTTATGAACGTTTGTCAGAGTTAACCACTGGGTGGAATATTCAGCAAAGAAACAAAGCCTTTGGTAAAAGCAATATGAGTCTAAATACTTAGGAGCAAGCATTCCTTACTCACACACTTAACTCACTTTCACCAAGCGGTTTACCCAGGACTCACTCTTCACATAGTAAAAGGGGGTTGAGCTTTATTTTCTTCTACGCACTACTCCAATCACTTAGGAAACTAGGTAAACCAGGGGGAATTACAATACCTCCCAGTTCACTTGTGCACAAGTCGCAGATCTGCATGTCACTTGAGGGGGTCTGCACTGGTCTGGTGGCCCAGGAGCTGTAGTGACATCATATTTTTCTGAAAATGGTCCGAACTAAAAAACAAGCAGAACACAATTTTCCTTTTTCATCCTTAAATATGTTCACTGAACAGAAAACTGTATTTAAAGAGTCAATAGAAATTAAGTTTTTCAAAATTAATTTGGTAATAACTCTACAGGCATTTTCATTGATCTAACAACCATGGAAGTAGATGGGGGAATTTTAAGTTTCATTTGCTATACTTTCTCTCCCCAAACCCTTTATTCCCCTTATGAACTGCTTTTTTTCAAAAAGATCAGGGCATTAGTAAATTAGGTAGGTGGAGTAAGAAGAAATTATGTGAGAATTGAAGACAGGTACCAAATAAAGGCCTGGGAGGTGGCAGGCATCAATTTTATCTTAAAATCTGAAGCAGCAAGAGTCAAAATGGGTATCTAATGGAAGCAGACAAAGCAAATATCTAAAGTCATTTTGACAAACTAGTAAAACTCGGTAAATAAAGAAGACACGGTACTGAGTCTGCTACAGTGACCTGCAGCTGTGAGGCTGCGGACAATGGCGGCTTCAATAAGGACTGCTGCAAGCAACACAATCACAACACTTAAATATGCTCACAGGTAAAACTATTGTTCAGCTAGAGACAGGATATGAGACAAAACATAGCTCACCAAAGTCTGCAGAACTGTGATAAAGGGACCCGTCAGCTTACATTTGAAAAAAAAATTATGGAATAGTTAAAAAAAATGTGGCACACACCTAAGCAATTGCTTTGTCTCCGGGAATCTGCAATAATAGAGAGGGGAGGGCATCAACAGTGGTGTGGAGCACACTCGCCGAGCCCCAGGGTCACTGGCTGCAAAGTGGGGTTATCACCACTTTGGCTCATTTTATGGAATTATCTATATATACATGTAGCATGTTTTAAATAAATAAACCATAAATGTTTAAATATTAGCATTTTCCCATGAGGCAAAGCAAGAATCACATCTGGTCTGCAATGGAGACTAAGTGCTCCATAAAACCAGTTTAGTGACCATGCAAACAGGTTTTTCAACACCCTCTGAAGGAAACCACAATGCTTTTCAAGTGCCACAAACTAACTGAGGCTTGAAAGTACAAAGACAACAAGGCAAGTTATAGGGCACAGTATCTCTTATTTATCACTAGAAACACAAAATGGCTTGATAATGGGTGTGATGAAACACGCCTGAGCGGCGACTGAGCCTGCAGGCCCCTTACCCCCATTCTGTTGGCTGCACGGAGTCTGAAGCTGTATGTCTTTCCAGGAAGAAGGCTGCTCACTGTACACTCCACTTCAGATCCTTGGTACATATCTCTGGGCTCATCTTTTTCTGCAGGACTCATTTCCACTGCATAACAGGAGATGGGTGCTCCACCATCGACTAGAGGAGGTCCTAAGGGTGGAGAGATTTAGGTCTTTTAACAGGAAGAATACTTTTGGTTCTAACTTCATTATGATTCATTGCCAAATGGAAATTACCCCATCGTAACTGTATTTCTTTTGCTTTGGGTCTACCCTGCAACCTGGGGGGGAGGCATGGGCCAGGAGGCACAGCTGGAGTCTGCACAAGCAAGGATTCAGAGACCTGCCAAAACAAAAGCAAAATCAAAAAGAGATGCCCTAAACAACCAATCAGATTGCTTTGACAAAGGACAGTAACATGACACAAAAACTGTACCAACAGCATGAAATTGTACTTTATTATCGCCTGAAAGAAATAAGGTTCTGAATAGAATCAAGCCTTATTAAATCACTTAGACTTTTATAGACTAAAAGACATACACTATACCTACTATTCATAGACTAAAAGACATACACTATACCTACTATTCATAGACTAAAAGACATACACTATAACTACTATTTAAGAAACAAGTTGAAAGAAGAGCAAATCCTTTTAGTAATTAGGAAGCAAAAGAAATGAAATATCAAAGACAATAGCAACTAAGAAGTTTCTGTCCTAGTTGTTTTGACAGTATAACTGTTTCCTTCCTTATTGTTTTTTGGAGATTAATATTCACAGTTTTTTTAAACTGCATTTTAACCTAAAGGTTCGCATATTTTATTCCTCTAAAACAATTCTATAACCAGGTAAGTTTCTTAAATATATTACCTTTCTATTCAGTACTGCATTTGGTTCCTACTATAAAGTGTTTTCATCTACTTTTTATGCGACAAAGCTTGAACCCAGGGCCTTACAAATGACAGGCAACCCCCTAGCTTCCTACCCCTTCCCAGCTTGCATTCAGGCACCCCCTCCCTTCCCTTCTTCGGGGGCCATTGATCCCCCAGCTCAGCCTGTTTGGGCGCTGGGTCTGGTAGTGAGTTCAACCAGGCGGGAGTTCCTTTGTTTTAGAAGCCTGCCTGCAGCAAGATA
>LOJH01028837.1:4947-17767 GCA_001685095.1 Ellobius talpinus | reverse complement strand
GTGGCCTCTTTGAAAGCAATCTGCCATGGGGTAATCCATGAACCCTGACAAACTCTTCAAAATCCCAAGAATGGTTCTATGTTAAGTTACAAAAACTTCAGTAAACAAACACGAAAATAGTCACAAAATCTTTCAAATCCACCTTCCTCAGTTACATTCTGACCCGTAGCAAGAGAATAAAATATCACTGGTTTCCTTCTCCTGCTTAAATAGCAGTAATACAGGACATTCGATGATCAGAAGCTCTTGAAAGGAACCAACAATCACAAGACACTAAATATTGCTTTACTTCAGAAAAGAGGGTTTGGCATTACATTCATCTCCTACAAAGCCACATCACTGCTAAGTAGAAAAAGACAGTTATTTAGCACGGCAGTCTTCTAAGCAGCGTATTTCTTAGTGGTTATCACAGACCATGCTCAGGTGGCTATTGTAAGGCCCCAGGACAAAAGGAAAGTGATTTGTACGTACTGTAGACATCAACGAGAAATCATTTTGCTTGGCTTTTACATCACTGTTATGAAACGGAACTAATGGAGATAATAAAAATAATCTCCCAAGCTTGACCTCTTCCTGTGCTGTTGCCACATGTTCACAGCAGGCTTTGGTTTGGAAGAGGTGTGGCATTTATAAAATTCTCCAGCTGAGGAAGGAAATTCTATACCTTGAACTTAGGTTCCCGCTACTCTATGAAGTAAATTATCCATCGGCATATGAACATTGCAAGCTACAATCGAGGCAAAAAGAGCAACAAGAGAAAAAGGTACACATTCTAAAGAAACAATTCACCCTCAAAGAATTTCTATCGAATGGTAATCACCAAGTTTCAACAGATTATTCCAGTTACCTGCTTGGGTAGCTCAAATGACTACCCAATGATTATACCTACTGTCAGAGAGAGTCTAACTTACCTGGAGTTTAATATATTTAAAAAAAATTTTAAACAAGGGATTATAACTTGGTTGATAGAATACTTGTCTACTACAATCGAAGCTATAATTCTATACACAGTACCATATTAAACCCAGTGTAGTAGTAGAAGCCTGTAATTCCAATGCTTGGGAAATAGAAGCAAGGGGATCATGTTCTCGGTCAGTCTCAGTTACATAGTGAGTTAAAAGTAGGCTAACCATCATCTTGTGAGGACACTGTATTCCCAGAATTGAGTATTAGTTACCTCCTTAGGTCTTAGTAACATTATTTTCCATGAGGAACCAGGAGTTCAGAGACAAAATGATATCTTTACTTACCTGGATAGTATCAATATGAACACAGATGTTCATTTAATGCATTGGCTCCTAACACAATGCCAGGCATGCAGTAGATGTCTAATCAATAACTGTTGATTAACCAATTCCAAAGACGATACATTTTTCCTACACCAGAGTATTTCTCCAGTTGTGAGATGATTAGAGGGAGAATAAGAGAGCGAAGGAAAGGAGGGAGGGGGGAGAAAAGGAGGAAAAAAACAGAATTATCTTCTTAAGAGGCAAAAGAACAAAAATGATATTGTAGCTGCTTAAAACATTTGGGCAACTGTTTTTCTGCCCTGCCCGTGTCTAGTTAACATAGCTGAAATTAAATTTCGATTACAGAGCACAAAAATATCTCACCCAGGTCTTGTGAACAGACATTTAGAACAGAACTACTTCAGATACTTAATGATGCCAATATCAAGGCCAAGTTGATTGATCACCATATGAGCAGTTAAACTGACATCACTTGATCACTCATCTATACATAACTGCTATATACTACATAACACTATAATTATTGAGACTGTAACTATAAATACAATAAAATGTCTACTTCATTTGTAATATAATAAAGTAACTAAGAAATATAATGTGTATTATAACATAGAAGAATCTAAAACAGAATCACTTCATAGCCTTGAAATAGGAAAAAAGAAAATATTGTACATATAATATTAGCCAGAAGTCTGGAAAGCAATGAAATAACCTTATTAATCAAAACACAAAATAATTTTTCTGCCATAAATTTATATTGTTTGCAGGAAAAATGTATACAATTGGAGATAGTCTTATTAAGTGAATTAAATCAGTATCACACAAAAGCATTACATGTGTTTTTCATTTGTGGATCCTAGATTTTATAGAGATATATAAAATTATATATGTATAAATGATATTAACATACAAGCAAACTGTGTCAGGGGAAACAGAGGGAACTATCAAAAGAGGAAAAGAGGGGAGGAGGAGAAAGGAGAGGGTAGGGAGTACAGTAGTAATGAGGGGGAATATGCCCAAATTACATTATATGTAGTCCTCTGAAACATAACATAAAGAAATTTTAAGTTAAGTCATAATGAGTGGGAAGGCTAAGGTCACTAGGGTTTTTTCCTGTACTCCATACAAGGTCAAAACTGAAAGAAGTTCTTAAGTTTATTTGAAAATCTGCATCAAGAGTTCATTTGATCTTGCATCTTTTTAAAATATGTTTCTCTTAATTATATGGTATAGGTTTATGTGGTAGGGCTGTGTGTGTGTGTGTGTGTGTGTGTGTGTGTGTATGTGTAAAGATAGGCCAGAAATGTCAGAGTGTCAGAGTCCCATCGAGCTGGGGTTACAAGGGATTGTGAGCCTCCTGGCATGGGTATTGGGAGCCAAACTCTGGTACTCTACAATGGTCACAGTTACTCTTAACCACTGAACCAACTCTCCAGTCCTTCACCTTGTGCTCTTAACCACTGAGCCAACTCCCCAGCCCTTTACCTTTGAATCTTGGGAAGCCTTAGCTAAAGAAATTTCCATTGTTTTAAATACCCCAAAATGTTTAATTAAAAACCTCTCTGATTTTAGAGGGAAAGGGAGGCAAGCTCTAATAAAGGTGGTTACATTATCATAAATTAAGCTATAAAATATTTCTGTTTCTCAAAGAATATTAAGAACATCTGATGGTTACTTGTGTGTGTCAGTTTCACCTTAAGTTATTAAAACATTATATTGTGGGTGTGTCTGAGTGTATTTCCAGAAGACATTAGAATTTGAGTCAGATGGGTGCATAAAAAGACCCACCCAATGTGAGTGGGTATCATCCAATACTTTGAATGCCTGAAAGGAACAAAAGAGGGGAGGGACTGAGTTTGCTCTCCTTTTGAGCTAGGACATTTATTCATCATCTCCTGACCCTGGCATTCTTGCTCCTGTTGTCAGACCTGGAACTAAAAACCATCAGTTTCCTAGTTCTTAGGACGTCAAGCTCAGACTGACTTTTTTGAGTGACTTTTACCAACATTGGTTCTCCGAGTTACAGACAGAAAGTGATGAGGCTTCTCAGGGGGGTTATACATTTGTGGTTCTGTTCTATAGAGTATCCTAATTCAGAGATCAAAAAGGAAAGACCAGACCTATTGGAAGTAGTTACAAAGCATACTAAGCAGTAGTATTCAGAATATATATTTAAAAAACAGAGAAATCATTGAGCAAAAGACAAGTATCTCAATAGAGAAACAGGTAAAGTCACCTCATAAATGAAAATAACCAAATATCCAGTAAGCATATGAAAAGATGCTTACTTTCACTTGTTGTTAGAAAATGAAACTTGAAACTACAGTGAGTCAGAGCTTGGTGATACATGCCAGATAGTCCCAGCATTCCAGAGGCAGGGGAACAGCTGTAAGTTCTAGGTCAGCCTGATCTGCATAGCAAATTCCAGCTATCCTGGGCTACATAAGGAGACACTGGGTGGTGTTAGTATTAGCGGCTGACTTGATTGGATCTGGAATCACTTAAAGACAACAGCTTCCAGGCATATCTGCGGGAGGGTGTTCTGATTGCATTAATTAAGGTGGAAAAGCCCACACTAAAAGTAGGCAGTGTCATTCTCTGGGCTTGAGTCCTGCAGTATATAAAAAGCAGAAAGCAAACTGAGCAAAGGAGAAAGCAAACTGAGCACATCACTGCCTGATTCCTGACTACAGATGCAGTGGTACGAGGTCCCTCAAACTCTTGCCACTGTGACTTCCCTGCCATGATGAACTATACAAGGAACTGTGAACCACAGTGAACACTTTTCCCCTTTACTCATGTCTGGCTATTTTATTACCGTAACAGGAAAAGAAACTAAAATTGTCTCCAAAATAAAAACACACACACAAAAACTCAAATAAAAAAACTAAAATGAAATGACACACATTTACTAGCATAGTCAAATTTTGATACAATTAACAGATAAAATGTAAAAAATACATAAAAAATGTCAAGGTTTAAAAGTAATGCATAACATATAAAGCATTCATCAACTGCTTGTTCTTTTCCTTTCCAGAGGCAATGGGACCTGACAGAGTAGAGCCAATAAATGAGGAAGACTAAAGCCTCATTCAATAGCCAACTTTATTCAGAGTATCAGACAAGATATGCTCTGAGGGGTAAGAGGAGTCACGTGAGTAAAGTGTACAATCACAAGAGCAAGATGCACATGGAGAAGAGACCACATGCCGCAAAAATATGTTTTTATAGAGGCACGTAAACAAATAACAACAACCAACTGTAATGAAGCATCCAAAGCAAACTCATTCCTTTGTATTACATCTATGAGGAGCACAAAAGCATAATCCAAGAACAATTCCATATTTTTAAGAAACTAAGGTGTCAAGACTCTTGTCTTTATTTATTGGAGTTTTCTCACAAGCACTAATAATCCTCCTCACATGACTTCATTGTTGAATCATGTTCCAAAATCTAAGAAGACTCAGAGTTAGCGCAAAACTTTAGGAAACTAAATAATGTCAAACCTGAATTGACATAAACTTTGTGGCCGGAAATTTGATTACTGTTTGTACACCCAACAGAAACACAAATAATTGTTGACCAAAAGAGAAGTTGGAGAAGCAGCCCAATGAGTAAGAACACTTGCTGTGTAATCATGAGGGCCGAGTTAAAATCTCCAACACTTTAAAAGCTAGGCATAACTACACACTTGTGATCCCACCATTGGCGCAATAAACAGTGGATCCTAAGAGCTTGATGGCCAGCCAGCCTAGAAGAAACGGTGAGCTTCTGATTCTGTGAGAGCAATAAAAGAGGGTGTCTTGTGACCTCAGTTTCTTCAAAAGCATAAAGTTGTTCTTGGATGATACTTTTGTGCTCCTCCTAGGTATAATGCATAGGGGTCAACTGGTCATTGTTATTTGCGTACATGCCTCTATGGAACCACATGTTTTTGCCATGTGTGCCTTGCCCTCTATGTACAGTTTACCCTTGTGATTGTGCATTTTACTTGTGTGATTCCTCTTAACCCTCACTCGAGTATAAAATGTCTGATGCTCTGATTAAAGTTGGCTATTGCATGAAACTTTAATCCACCTTATTTCTCAGCTCCAAGGTCCTACCTGAATTCCTGCTGTGACTTTCCTCATAGAATACATGGTACAGAAACCTGCACACATTTGTTTACTCTATCCATAGACTACACTCACATCACACGCCTATCCCCCAAGTTACATAAATTATATTCATTAAGTGTATTTATAATATCCCCAAGCTATAAAATAGTCCAAGAGTTTATCTATGTGAAATAAATAGTGTTTATATGTACATTGGGATTTTATAAACCAATGCCAAAAAGCAAACTACAAGATACAAAACAGATGTTTCCAGAAAATATAATGTTGATAAGACCATAAAACCCCCCAAAAAATGTGCTTGTTGCATAGGAAAAAAAGAGGGAAACAGGAAGAAAGGTGGGGAGTAGCAGAAGCAGGAGAAAAAGTGGGGAGTACAATGAAGAAACAAGGAATTGACTGGACGTTCGGCTTTAACAAAAACATTGGATAAGTTGCAATGATTTTTCAACACCCTAGGACAATGAATGAAACACACACACACACACACACACACGCACACACGCACACGCACACTGAAAAGCACAATCTGTCACTACTATTTCCCAAGCTTGAAATAGAGAGCTATTGGGCCATAGCACAGAGAAATAGAAGGACATGGCCCCCAAACAACACAGTTGAATGTTCGGAGAGACAGAGTAACTAGTGTTTGTAAAAGTGGGGTACTAGAAAAGAGGAACTACTGAGGACCACTGAACTGAGTACTGATATCATCTAGGAAAAAGGGAACTACTGTTAGCAAGAGAAAGAAAGAGGAAACAATATTGGACCTTGAAAAGAGCCTTGAACTCTTGTTACATTACCTTGCCCAAAAGGGAGGTCTCATCATTCATGAGCATTGAATGGAGAATCCAGAAGACTTTTGCCTTGGTAACAGAGTAAAGAGAATCCTAAGTTCTTCTGGTTCCACATAATAAATTTTACAAGCAAGGTATGAAGGTCTCAAAATGTATTCAAGAATTTAATTGTGACTCAGGGGAAAAGCTTTTGGGACTCATCCTCACTAATTCCCGTGGTTCATGTGTAACTAACAGCTCATGTCCCATTTAGTTTTCTTTAAAATTTCACCTCAATTAAGCAATATTTAAAGTCCACTTTTTTCTGCTACAGAAGCCTCAACTCTATTAGGAGCTGGTTTTCCATGGGGCTCTCACATTCACTCGTCTAGTGAAACAAAGCACTGGCCCTTCCTTCTAAAAGAATGTTGATAAAAAAAGATAAAGACATTGTCTCCTTCCTGAGCAAAAGGTCTGAAGTGTGCTTCAGGCTGTAGAAGATGTAGATATTGTCTTCCTCTGAAGCCAAGAATGACTGTTATTCTCCCCTATACGCCTTACATATCGGAAGTTTGAAGCCGAAGTTAGCTCACCATAGTAAGGAAAGGGGGCCCATGGTGAAAACCGTATGCTAAACACAAAGGCAAGATAGATGCTGGAGTTACAGGAAAGGTTACAGTTAAAATGGTGAGGGTGAGGAGACTGAGGAAGATAAGAGAGAGGGCTTGAACTGGGTAAAGGATTGCCTGGCTGCCTTCTCCGGCCACAGACACAGAACTCATTGGCGAAGTAGTTGGAGAACAACTGCTTGCAAATACTACAGGAATAGTAAGCTGCTGAATAAAATCTAAAGCGGCATTGGGGTGTGAGATTGGGGGTGGGGGAGGTCTGTACAACCCAAGAATTTCAAGGTGAATTTCAGAGTGACTGGAGCCCTGGAAGCATTCGCCAGAGACAAGGTGGAATTCGTGTGCTGAAAGGATGTCAAAGCAAAGATGGCACTTCCTGAGGAAATAGAGCTGGGCAAGAGAAGAAGAAATCTTGAGTTAAGGATTGGTCTGTTCAGGGAATATGGTATGCAGGATCATCAAAGTGCTTTACTTGGACAATGTGTATCCACAACTGAGGGGTTTGTCTCCCTCCCTCACCCATGGCTCGGTGGGGGAGGAGTAAAGGAGATGTGAGTCTCCGTGAGTTTCCCTGGAAGCAGTCTCCTGAGACCAGCATGGAGGTGCAGACCTGGTTTAGTGTGTATTTCACTGGCATATGTGCATCCATTATCCAATGAGCTAATGTCATATCCAATGCGTCCCAGTGGCACTCCACCTGCTTTATGTGAGTGTGTACTGGAGGGCACTATGTCCAGGCAATGTGTCTACAGACAAAGGGCAAGAAGCAAGCAACGCCCTGGGCTTTGGAACCAAATTAGAGGGTCTCCAGTTCACTGGGATTCCATTATGAGTCATCTAGTGTTCCAGAGACTCAGATCTGCTCAAATAGCCGCTGGAGCTGTTGGCTCACCTCCTGTTCCCTGTCTTTTAGTGACACCATCTGAACAGAGACTGACCCCTCAGGCAAGCATATGTGTTGGAGGTTCCAGAATGCGGCGCTATCAGAATTAATTGGTAGAATGGAAAGGGGAGACTCATGAACAAAAAGGCAGCTGCACCAAAGAAACAGCACTAGAGGAAAACAATAGGTTTTGAAGGAGTGTCAAAGTTAGCATTTCAACTGAGCATTCAGAAAGTGGGGGACCAGAGCTGGGGATGCGGTTCAGTAACAGAGAGCTTGCCTAACAAAAGAATTCCTGGTTTCAGTTCCCCTAGACAAAGGGGAAGAGGACATTTCTATGGAAACAGCATAGGAGAAAACATGATTTCAAACAAAAGCCCTTAAAGGAGCATAGGTTTCAAAATAATCACGATTCTACAACTATGAAGAATGATTGGTACCAGGGGAAATTTCCCTTCTAGCAGGTTTCTAGACTTAGGCAACTTAGTCATTTTGTGTTAAAGTTGGGGCAAATATGAGGATTTGAGTCACAGTACAAAGGTGAAGAAATGACTGAGCTCATGGTTAGAGCTGACTGGGGGAGCTGAAGCTCCTCCTGCTGCCTCTTTTTCAGGAACAATCCACATTATTCTCCCTCCTAACCCTATTAGTATTTTACAGATCCGGAGAGTGGTCTTCCATGGTCCAGACTGACTTCTGGTTGAGAAAAATCTGTTTGTTTATGGCCTCTGTATTTATGGGGTTCAGTATCTTTGCCATACACCCAGACAAGTATTCCAAACAGCCCCTGCAGGAACAAGACAAACACTCAGGTCATCCACCAGCTAGATTTCTTTGTTCATTGTAACTTAACTGTAATGGAGGGAAAGGATTTAGAAGAGTGTTGTATACTGTTTCTCCTCAAACCCTAAATCTTCCATCTTGAAGTTCAACCTCACAGCAATGACTTTGCTATCTCTGTAAACCAGATAGACATTTAAAACTAGCCCTTGGACCAAGGCAATTATAATAGGAGTGTTTTATCCCCTGGTTAAATGTGGATGGGATTTGGTAAGAGACCGGTTAGAATGCTATGCAGGCCAAAACAACACACTGAAAAATGAGGATCCTGCCATTGTGAAACATGAGAAAAGTAGAACACAGAACTGGATGTGATTGGTTATCAGGACTCCTTCAGGGTGACAGATGCGTATGTAGTATACCTCAGTACCAAGCACTATGTTGTGAGTTAATGGTCCACACATGAAAGGAAAGAGTTTTGCCAAGTACCCCATCGTGTCTTGCCAGGCAGCACCAGCAGCTGGAACAGGGGCACATTGCATACAATAGAAGTCAGTCCTTTATGAAAATCCCTTGCTTCGGCTGGTCAAAGAAGCAATCCGGCTGCACAGTCCACAACAGTCACCATTGTCTCTAGCATCTTTCTACCCCCAAATTTTCAGAAACATCTAATATACAATTTCCTAATTTCCAAGCCCCCAAATTCTGGTCTCTCTTCCTTCCTTGTTTCCACCTCTGTCTTCATTTCCCTCAACACCTGATCTTTGCTCCTGAAATGACCCTTTGAACTGGGACCAAAGGAATGGAATCAGTCCACCAAATCTATCCTTCCCGTATCTCCATCTTGCTTCCTGACCTGACATCAAAGCAATTAGAAATGCCAGAAGCCTGCGGAAAGTGCTGGGTGGCATGGGACTAAGTGATGTGGGTCAGAATCCTTTTCTGGGAAACTACAGAGAAGGCTAACCACTATCATGCAGAATTTTCAGTCCCATTATAATAGAAGGGCTGAATATATACTGTATAGAAGGACCAGTCTTACATGTCTTCACATAATCTATTCCTTTAAGTACAACGGGTTTGGCGTGTTGGTTTATTTTAGGGGGAGGGGACTGAAATAATTACTAGTATTGTTCTTGTGGTGTCTAGGAGAAAACTCAAGCTTAGTAGATAAATATTGACCCATAGGGAAATGAAGACAGAACTAGAACTTAGGTTTGTCTGACTTGAGAATTCTAAACTTAACTAAATTTTTAATAGATAAAAGCTATAATTTGCTCATAGTTAACCTCCAAAATACTCCTTTTAAAATACTTATTTTTTATTAATTATGTATTGTATAAGTAGAATGTGCATATGAGTGTGGCGGTCCAAGAGGCCAAAAGTGTCCAACACCCTGACACTGGAGTTATGGGCAGTTGTGAGTGGGGAGGCACGGGTTCTGGAAACCAAAATCAGGCTCTCTACAAAATAAGTATGGCTCATAACCACTGAGCCATATTTCCATCATCACACTGCTTCCAGTGAATATTTTCCCATGGACAATATCAGGAGTTTAAAAACACGTTAGGATGTGTATAAATAAATACATGTACAGCCATATAAATGACACCAACATATTGCCAGCACTCCTATAGAATTTACTCATTTAACTGATAATGTATAAAGAGAAACATACCTACACCCACCACAAACCTTCAAATTAATTTTTGCCTATTTTTTATTCTTACTTCTATAAAATTTACAGTCCCCCTCAGTATAGCCAAAGCCATAGCATCAATGTAGAATTCACCGTCATTCCTATGATTTGCTCACGTAGATCTCCTGGTAAACCTTTAAGTTATTCCTTACAGCTGTGACCCTCATTCACATGACAACTACCACAACCACCCTAGAGTCTCATCACTTTAGACCTGGGAGCCTGGCATGTCAACTCCCATTGTAAGCTTCCCAGCAGCAATAGATTAAGTTTAAGTTAACTTTACATAAGCATTCCAGTGGATTCTCACTGTATTTAGAGTTCAGTTCACAGTCTTTGATCAACATATGGCTTCTGGGGAGGGGAGACAGCTTGGGTGGTAAAAGACTGCCTCACAACAACCCCCGTCCCTACTCTTGGAATCCAGCACTGAGAAGGTGGATCTCTGGGACCTGCTGGTTCACCAAGCCCACCCATCATTCTCCATGGCCTAATGAAGAATGATGTCCCTGTCCCTGTCTTAACTCTGGATAAACTCTGGATAGTAGCAGTGCCAGTTTCTTGATTTTATAAATGTACTGGGGGTGTTAGCATGGGGGAAAGATTAGATGAATGTGCATGGGGCCTCCTCACACGTTTGCAATTTCTTATGAATATAGAATTATCTCAAAACAATACTTTTAAAAATGTGTGGGTGGGGCCTGAAGCGATGGCTCAGCTGTTAAGAATGCTTGCTGCTCTTCCAGAGGGCTTAGGTTCAGGTCCTATCACCATACTGGGGGATGGCTCACAAACATCTGTAACTCAAGCTCCAGGGATCCAGTATCCTTTTCTGGTCTACACACACACACACACACACCTCGCATGCATGCACGCGCACACAAAGACACACACTCTTAAAAATATAAATATTTTGAAAAGTTTAAATGCTTGGGAAGGCAGAGGTAGCTTCATGTATAAAAGTGTTGGAGGGCAGAGTTCTGATCCCCAGCACCCACATAAAACCTCGGTGGATGGTAGGCTTGGAGACCCACCAACAAACCCAGAGCCCAGGAGGGCAAGACTATTGCCAGGGCGGGCAATGTGTGGAACTCCCTCTCAGGAAATGAAGCCCAGAGCTACTGAGGAAAGCAATGTCAGTCTCTGCCCTCCATGTGTACAACGTGCATGCACATCTCCTCTATGTTTGTCTACACGTGTGAGAATGTGCATACATGAAAGCATACCAGACACACACACACACACACACATACACACAAAGATGAATAAAGGCCTCTGTGATCACAGAAAAATGAAATACAATATGAAGAACTAGAAGGCTGAATACTGACACTCCTTTGAGGGGTTCCTAGACACTGTGTGAAGAGGACCTGTAGAACATGGCCGACAGTGAGCACATGGAGACAGGAAGATTATGATTTTAGGTCAGCCTGCTTCATGTAAAGGCCCTGTCTCAAAAGGATGAAATTAGTAAAAACAATTTTGCACAATCTTATAACATCTTAATAAGCCTTATTGTAGGACCCCTGAGATAACTCCCAACTAAGGTGCTTGCTACCCATCTTGATGTTCTGAGTTTGATCTCTGGAACCCACAGAACTGTTGCCCTCTGACCTCCACACATGCGCCATGGCACAGGCAAACTCACACACAGACACACAAATAAGTAAATAAATATAAAATGTATAAAAACTATCTATATATATGATTTAAAACATTTTATTGTGAACACCAATAACAAAAAGAGAAAGTTGTGAAATAGATCTATATTCATATCCCAATCCTGTGAAACATTAAATGTTATTAAATAAAACAAGAAGGACCAAAATCTATTCAGAATGGTTGCTTTTAAGGGGTGGAACAAGGAAAACAGGGGGACCAAGATGGGAAAATTATAAGTCCTTCATTTTATGTTACACATTTCTTTTTCCTTTTCTTTTTTTTATATTCAAGTTCTCTGATCCCAGGCTGCTCTCTGACTTGTTATACAATCAAGGATGACCATGACCTTCTCAATCCCTCTGCTAGCACCTCCAGAGTACTGGGATTACTGGCATGGGCCACCTCATCTGGCGCTGGGAACCAAATACAGGCTCTCTGCATACTAGGTAAGTACTCTACCATTCCCAGCCCCTACATGATCCGCGTCTGTACTGTTTGGCATTGTTTTTTATTAGCACATATGTCTTTTAATAATTAAAAAAAATAATGGAAGCATGAAGAAGCGACACTGAGAGGGGAAAGAAATGAAAGAAGGAGCCTCACATTTTCATCCCCACAGGTAAGACCTGTTTTAAGAGTTCTAGTATTAGGTATGAAAACCAGGGTGTTTTACTTTCTAACATATGCAGTGGTGATTTAGGAAGGTTATTAAGAACTGTTAGGATAACATCGTAATGACAACGCAGAGTAGTTATTTCTTTCAGAAATCGAGTTGTAATGAATTATTAAAATCTTCACATTAATTAATAGATAACAACAGGTTCCGTCCAACCACCTTGTTTCCATAACAATGCACGGCCGAATCATTTCCTGCCAAACATTGTGCTGCCTCCCCTATGGTGGCTTCTGCGCATGGCAGCAAGCGTCCTCTAGAATAGTCACCATAAATGGAAGATAATAAAAAAGGTGCTTATCAGTCAGGGTTCCCTGCCCTGTGGGAAGTCCAAGGTCCTCCCCCCTCCATCC
>LOJH01028836.1:1160-17618 GCA_001685095.1 Ellobius talpinus | reverse complement strand
AGCCATGCGGGAGCTGGGCCGGACGAAAAGCAGGCCCACTCCCCTATCACTACAGAGATGTGTTTTCATGGAGATTCTAAATCCCAGTAAGATGACAGCTGTCCTTGTTAGTTTTAACTGCCTAAGGTCATCTGAGAAGGGAATCTTAGTTAAGGCATATGGTCATGTCTATGGGGAAATGTCTTGATTACTAACTGATAAAGGAGGGCCAATGTGGGCAGCATCGTTCTCTGGGAAGGTGGTCATATAAGAAAGTTCGCCAGTGTGACTAGGAGCACAATCTCATAGCAAACTCTCTGATCATCTGCTGCTATAATCTCTCCACTGCCAAACAGGAGAAGACCCAATGTTCCCTGTACCTCAGGTGCAGGAGTGTTTTGTAGATGTATCTATCCATTGGGACTGAGCTCCATAACTGCTTTTTAATTAATTGTGAATTTCTGTAGCGGTCTCTATCTGTTGCAAAGTGAATTTGAAGGATATATGAGAGGCTTTGGAGGGAGTAAAGGGAAGGGAGAAATGCTATTTTATTATAATCACAAAAATAAAGTTAAAAGAACAGAAAACTAGCTAATAATCTCTGTCATTAGACACAGCCTGTAAGTTTCCTTTCACTCTATGTGTCTCATCTGGATTTGTTAACAGAAAACACAAACTCCAGGAACTGAGAGGAGACCAGATCAAGATCAACACAATAACTTCAAGAAATACCAAGATAGGGAAGCTCAGATATATCTACTTCATTCCAAACAAGCAATGCCACATCCCTAGGTCCTTAAACTCCTAGCCAGTTTCAACCTGTGAATTGGAGCTAAATGTGTATTTCCCAACTAGAGCTAAGTTAAATGCAGCCTTGCACCAGTCACAGGTCTAAGTCTGAGTCTCTCTCCCTACTAAACAAAAGGCAGTTTGTACATCAGTTGTTTTTAGCTGTGGTGAGATATGCGAGCCCTTTGCAGAGCTTGGAAATGAGCTCTGGTACTGTATCTCTATCCTAGAGACTCCAGCCCAATATTTGTTATGACTCTGCTACTCTTTCCATTATAGTCTTCTAGTGGTTGGAATGGTGGGGTACGATCAGACAAGAAATAGTTCCCAAAGAGCAATAACCTAATTAATTAGCTGTATTAAACTTCTCACATACCTCTAGACACATATGTTACTGTCAGTTCAACAGTTCCTCCCTGCTGGACACCGCTGATCTAATTTCCCAACCCTCCCATCACTCCCCATAAGCAAGTCTCCCGAGAGGAAGGTTGATCCATATGCTTGTACTGTGCCTCCCTTATTGCACTCTCCTTGCCTTCCTCTGCTTGATAGAAGCACTGCTAGCAGTGACACCACTGCTGAAAGAAGAAATTTCAAAAAGGGAGGTTTAAAGTTGAAGTAAATGAATTAGGTTTAATGTCCCTCTCATTTTGGTTATTTACTCAGATTGGGAGATCTCGAAATTTTTCCAGGTCTGCATGTTCCAAAATACTTCTTAGAGGTCATTGACATAATCCGACCACAAATGTTATGTGGGTAGGGTATCAAAGCCATGGTCCTCCTTCTTGCAACTCTCATCATCCCATCTGGAGAAGAGTGGCCTTGGCATGTTCGGAGAGCAAAGAGACACTTTGCAATCAACCTAACCCAGTGCTGAAAATGCCTTACTCTGTAGATTTGGGATTCTAATTCAAAGACGACGCAGCCACTTTTTCTCAGAAGCTATTTATTTGTAGGATAAACTACTCTGTCCTGAGCTAAGCAGTTCCCTTTGCATCTATTTTTTTTCAGCTCTACTCAGACATAAAGCAGAGGCCAGAGAGATGGCACAGTTGTTAAGAGCACTGGATGCTCTTCCAGAGGACTTGGGTTCAATTCCCAGCACCTACATAATAGTTCACAACAGTCTGTAAGTCCAGTTCCAGGAGATCCATCACCATCTTCTGTCTTCCACAGTCACCAGGCACTCTGTTGGTATATAGGTAACCATGTAGATAAAACACCCATAAACATATAAAAATATTTAAAAAGAAGGTATAAAGCTTTTCACAGATAAACATGTGCATGTGTGTTTTCTAGGCCTTTCTGGTGATTTTTGACTCAGGTGAAATCCTCAGTCTCATTTCTGAAATAGTCCTTAGGGAGTTTCTTAAAATATATCCAAGAATAAACAAGTCTCCTGTGATATTCACATTTATCACACTTCTGCACTTTGTGAAGAAAGAAATAAACAAGTACCTCAATCATAAATAAAAGATATTCTAAAGTCTTAACTATGCAAATGCATAAATATTAACATGCTCTTCTATCTATTGCATGTCAAGGATACTTCTGGCTACTGCGCTAGCACTGGCTTTGAAGAACTTGGACAGAAGTAGAAAGACTGTTTGTCTGTAACCGTGGTCCAGTGGAGACAGGATGGTATCTTGGACTACAGTTGCTATATGGAGATTTTGAAAACTCCTCGAACTCAGGATCAGTTGGAGAATATTACTAGGACTTCTTGCAGACTGAACATGGATCCTCAGAGTAAAGGAGTCAAGGATAACTTCAAGATCTTAGGTCTCTTAGATCTGAGCCTCCTAGGTTATGGTTTTGCAAGAAGAAGAAGGAGGAAGAGAAGGAGGAGGAACAATGAATGATGAATGACTGGCTGTCATTATTACACACCAAGGACTATATAGGAAGATACAGAAAGTTATTCAAGGCTAGACAGATCTAGTATAGCCAAGTCAGCAAGGTCCAGACTCAGTGAGAGGCTATATCAAAACATAAGGTAGATAGCAATTGAGAAAATGACATGGCTTCAATACTTGGCTTCCAAATACATGTTCATACATTTATACATGCACCCCATGCACATGTAGATGCATACATGCACACACACACAAATAAAAAAATCATTGGACACAATACACTAAAAAAATTCATTTACCAGGAACCTATCATTATGCAAAGAATGTTGAATACATAGCAAAGTAAGTTTTTTTCTTTTATTATATATTATCTCTTAGCTTCTTTGTTTTCTCTCTCTCATATGTGTGTATATATACACACACCACACATAACAGAACAAGACTTTATACATACTGGAGTTCTAGGAATTAGAAGAATTTAGAAGACTCATCTTTACTTGAGTATTATTGGCTCCACTGAGTTCAATTTCAGATGGGTGGGGAATTGGAGAAAAGCAGATATAGTGACTGTGGCACCCCTAGCTGCATATAGCCTGCTGGAGATTCCACCAGGTGTTTTGACTCTCTTCCTATACTGAGCAAAGATGTGACAGTAAGAATGAATGTGTGTAACTTCATCTATACACAATGGTCATCAACTGCTGTGCATGATTGAAAGCTCAGTTTGAAGTCAAATCAGCCTTGACTGCCACTTTAACAAAAGAAGGTTCCCTAAATGAGTTTAATACTACCAAAATACACTAAATGTAATAAGGAAAAAGTTTTGAGGAAAATTAAGTTTATATGAGTGCTATATGTAAATGTGTGTGATACACTGTAAAAATATCCATATATGCATACATGCACATGTTCACTGAGTCGTGATATGAAATGTATTTTTTACTGTGAGTCACAGTCAACAATATTTAAAAGCAACAGCCTCACCATTCTGACAGCTACTAAACTCCAACTTCTGAAAAAGAAATGGAATCTAGAAATGATCTCTTTCTCCTTTTCCTGTCGATCTGTGTCCCCATCTGTCTACTGAACATCCCACCAATTCCAAAATTCAGCCTTCTTAAAACATCTACCACCTTCACTCCTACACAACGCCTCTCCCCACATGACCATCTCTCAAATAATCCTTCCAGACACTCATATGCAAACCTTCAGAGTTAGTCAGCTAGCTGCACATCTTTGTGATCCTTCTCGCCCACATTGGTTCCTATGTTGTTCATCTAAATGTTAACATTTGAATTTACTCTAATACAACTGCCATCCTGATTGAAGAATATAGACAGTGCTCTTACAGAAACACTGACTAATGCCTGAAGACACCCAGTGGGTAGCGAAAAGCAGGATAAGAACTTGGCCTCTCTGCTTCCATTTTGTACCTGTCTACTATGCCTTCAGTCACCTTGGATTCAAGGAACAACAGGTCTGATCGATAAACATCTTGAGACAAGAGTCCAAGTTCTCTCTCAGGTGACAATTTCCACATGGCAGACAAAGGCTTGCCTGACAACCCCTGAGATAATGATCACCCAGACCATAGTTCACTGAAGATTGGTGAGCTTTGCAAGCCTCTTCCATCCCTCCATAGATAATTTTGGAGCTTATGTCAGCACCCCTAAAGACAGAATTGGTGATGTTAGTCCACTGGTATTCCAGTAGATCTATACTGAGGAAAGTCCTTTCTTATTTTGCACCATTAATTATTTTGTTTGTTTTGGAGAGTGCTTGAACTTAACTGGTTGGGACGCCCCCAGAGTTTGGGCTTGGGTTTAAAACTATGAGTACTCAGATGCCAGGTATCCCAAAGTATAATCTTCTAACTACACAGCTCATATATCCGCAGTCAACTAAATATTCTATGCTACCATATTTATATGAGATGTACTGGCCAAATATGTTTAATAGTTTTCTCAAAGCATATCAAATAATGACCAAACTCAGCTTTTATTTTGTTGGAGAAGCAAGCCACTTGCTCACCCTGGCTGCCCAGAATCGAAATAATCACACAGAAACTATACTAATTAAAACACTGCTTGGCCCATTAGCTCTAGCTTCTTATTGGCTAACTCTTACATCTTAATTTAATCCATTTCTATTAATCTGTATATCACCATGAAGTCATGGCCTACCAGCAGAGTTCCAGCATGGCTGACTCTGGCGGCAACTCCATAGCATCTCTCTCCGCCTCTTCTTCCCAGCATCCCATTTAGTTTTCCCCATCTAGCTTTGATCTATAGCTCTACTATAGGCCCAAAGCAGTTCCTTTATTAACCAATGAAAGCAACNCTAACTCTTACATCTTAATTTAATCCATTTCTATTAATCTGTATATCACCATGAAGTCATGGCCTACCAGCAGAGTTCCAGCATGGCTGACTCTGGCGGCAACTCCATAGCATCTCTCTCCGCCTCTTCTTCCCAGCATCCCATTTAGTTTTCCCCATCTAGCTTTGATCTATAGCTCTACTATAGGCCCAAAGCAGTTCCTTTATTAACCAATGAAAGCAACACATAGACAGAAGAACCTCCTACACCATTATCTGATGCAGGATAATGCATTATCTAGAGCTTCCAGACCTTGTACTATGTCTCAGTGGTCACTGATGGCAAACAAAAAAGTCTGAGAATGAATAACAGACAGAAAATACTATTATTAAACAGTGCATAAAGTGAAAGTGGGGAAATTTCTCATTATGAATTACTAATTATATTAATAATTTCTTCATGTGTTTCAGAACTTCAAATTTTAAGATATCTATAAAAAGGCCAGATGATATTATATTCCTAACTACCTAGATGAATGCCAGAGAGTCAGTGCAAAATAAATAGCAGCCTGGCATTAAATATAAATGAACAGATTCATTTGTATAAACAAATGAAATGACTTTTGATCCACAACATTAGCACTATATAGATTTGCATTAAATTATTTAACTTAAATCAGTTCTAATGAAGGATGCAAAACCAGGGGTTTTATGAAACCAGATAAATTAGACTAAAACAGCTGGCTTAAGTGGCATCATCTGCATCTCTCATATATGTGTCCAAATTGTGAGGATATGATTGACAGAATGGCCAAATATTGCTTCTACTCCCTCAGAAAAAGCACACATTAAACAATAATGGGAAAATAATTTCAATGTGCCAAGTCTACATGAAAACTAAGCTGAAATCAAACCTGACAGCTCAGCCCCCAAATGCATATTCAATCTAATGAGAAAGAATGTCAACAGAAAATAATTACCCATTACTCTCACCCTGACTTCAGTGAAATTTACATGAAAATGTTTCCAGTAGTTGTTAGAGGAAATTCCAACATGCAGGTTAATCTTATCTTTAATTATAATAAAGGCAGCACACACATTCTGAACATGCACCTTCAATTGAACATTAGTGTAGGAAACATTTTCCATCATGGGGGAAAATATCTGCCTTTCAGAACAATGGCACCAGGTGCTAACAAATGAAGTTCTGTTCTTAGTGGGAATTTAATTCTACTCACAAAGGAATGTGCACGACGGAAACAAAGATAGAAAAAAAGTACATCAGACTTCTTAGTTGTAGCATATAAAAGTACACAGGAATATTTGTATAGAAAGAATTCTAATTTTAAAAAAAATATGTTCTAAAAGGACGTTTAATGTTTACATAGCATTTTTCCAGTTTGGGAAGCATTCTGAAGGCATTGCCAACTCTCTTAGTTAGGGTTTCTATTGCTATGACAAAACACCAAGACTGGGAAAGCTTCTATTTCTGCTTACAACACTTGGGTCACACTCTGTCACTGAGGGAAGTCAGGAAGAACTCAAGGCAAAATCCTGGAGGGAGGGACAGATGTAGAGGACATAGGAGTGCTGCTGACTGACTTGCTCCCTATGGCTTGCTCAGCCTGCTTCCTATACACCCCAGGAATACTTGCCCAACAGTAGCTAATATCACCCATAATGGGACTGGCCCTTTCAAATCAATCACTAAGAAAATGCCTGACAGGCTTGCATATAGAGTAGCCTGATGAGGGCATTTTCTCTTGTGAGTTTCTCCCTTTCCAAATGACTCTTAGCCCCTCAAGTTGACATAAAAACTAGCCAGCACAACCCCATTTTCTCCCTATTTTTTGTTGTTAGTTGGTTGGGTTTTGCTTTTGATACCTGGAAGTCTGTTATATTGAAGCGATACAATATCACAACGCAAGGAAACATGATGCTGCAGAAACATATTTTGGGCAAATGTTAAAATAATGTAAGTCATAGAAGAGTTTAATATTAAATAGAGTATGAATGGCATATTTAGACTGGCATGGAACTTTCTAACTTAATCTTCCTTGTACTTCTTATCTATCTTACATAAAACCAATAACTGGGTGGACACAGGCAGTTGGAGAAGATGCTGTTGTTCAATTCTAATTCCTTTGTAGGCAAATTTTTCTGTCCTTCCTTCTAGCTCCTGAATAACCACATGGAGGCTTCTCATTAATTATGAAGCTCGGCTGATAACTTTGACTTGTTCCTAAGTAGTTCTTATTGCTTAAATTACCCCATGTATTTTAATCTATGTTATTTATATGGTTTGGTTTCCTTTTCTCTGTACTTCCCATTCTGCTTCCTCTCCATCTGACTGGCAACGTTCTTCTTCCCAGCATCCTCTCTATCTGGCTGTCCACACTATACCTTCTGCCTAGCTAATGGCCATTTAGTTTTTTATTTAACTAATAAGAAGGTGCCTTGACAAAGATGTATCTTCACAGTGTACAAAAAAATTATTCCACAACACTTCTTTACACAGGACAAGTTCAATAATTTCTCATCCTACTCCCTGTTTAAGTAGCCAGTCCTCAGCAGACAGCACAGCACAATGTTCAGATGTCCTGGCCAGACCCAGGCTGCAGGGGTTGAGACTTTTCTACTACTTGGTAACCATGTGTCATCAGCCAAATTACTTCACCACTCCCTATAGAAGTAAGACATGGGCCCTATAGACACAGGGTAAGAACACCACCAACCCCCAAACCTCCATCCCCACTCGCCTTCGAGGAGACCCTTGAGAGCTTAAGAAGACAATGTACATAGAACATTTAGTAGATGGTGGATAGTACACAATCATTGGGGCTTTTTTTTTCTAAGTTCAATGCCAAATCTACTAGTGGCACCATAAACTATGACTTATAAAGCAACAGGAGTCTCTTTTTATAGCATTTTTTCCTCACCTGTAAGGGTCAATTGTGTGGGGTACAGTTGGATAACCCAGGAGGAATTCCCCATTTTAAGGTCAGTTGCTTAGAACTTTAATTTGTGTTGGTGTGAAAGGGATCACAGGGACAGGTTCTGGTAACACGGACATCTTTAGCTCCCGTGGAGGAAGGAGAGAGAGGAAGCAGTGTACTCTGCCTATTGCAAACGTGGGTTACTTTATGATGAGAAAAGCAAGAGGTATTTATAGCTTACTCACTCGTAAAACCTCTGTCTAACCAGTGGCTTTGTTTTGTTCAGCAGATTTAAACAAATGTATTTTCCTCAAGACCTTTTACTTTGATGAAGAAAATGTCACTATTAAAATAATGCATTACTGACTTACTTAGAATAAGACATCATTAAATAATCTGTATCATATGCAGCAAACACGCTAATCCACAATGGCTGGTGTACAGATGGAATCCCCATAGGTGATACCCTGTCTCACCCTGCTTTTGCTTCTACAGCAGCGCAGAGAGTAATGTGTGGGTGGTTGTACAGGTGGGCTCAAGTGAAACATGTTTCACACAATCACTTATCTTTAATACCCTGCTAGGTGAGGATTAACATCCTACTTAATTTAAATAGAATTTCAAGTCATGTCTCTAGCGTTATACAGCTAATTAAGTGACAGAATTTGAACTACCAGCAAAATAAAAACAAGAGTATAGCAAGTGTTAGCACATATAACAATGCAGGTGTAAAGAACCTACACTGTCTGTGGTTATGAAAGATGGTACAGCTGGAAGATAAAATGACAGGAAGAGGCTCTTCAAAAATTGAAAAGGGAGTTACCATATGAAATATTAATCCCATTTCTTGGAACTTTTAAATCAGGATCTCTGCACTGTATCTGCACTCCTAAGTTCATAGCAACTTTATTCATTATAGCTGAGATATGTAAATAGTCCAAATGTCTACTAAGTATCCAGATGAATATATAAAGATTCATATAAATGGGTAACAACAAGGTGGCATATGGGACAGGGATGAGAACTTAGTCAGCAACCCACTTAGATGGTCTGAGTTTGATCCCCAGAACCCATGCTTTAAAGAGCAAAACAAAGCAAACAACAAAATAAATAAATAAGGGTATATGGCACATACTCATCCTCCCTCTGTTAGGTAAGCAGAAACCAGAAGCTCCTTGGCTCACTGGCTGGCCAGCTAAGCTGACTTGCTTACCAATGAGCCTTCATGAGCCACTGTCTCAAACAAGGTTGATCTCTGGGTCACATAACCACCACATACATGCACAAACTCATAAAGGCAGAGAATACAATGGTGACTCCCAGTGACAAAGAAAGATGTCCTTCACTTAGTTCAAATTTTTAGCCTTGCAGGATGAATCCAATTTAGTGTCGTGACACAGCATGTTGGCTTTTGTAAAACTCTATGATTTGCTGAAAATTTTGTGCCTTCCATTGGTATGTTAGTGGTAGTTCTTTGTGATGTTATGTGCTAGTGTATAGTTTTCTTACAATTAAAGAAATAAACACATCTAAAAGATAAAAAATGCTTTGGGGGATTTTGATGGTCAGTTTTTATTGTCACCTTGACTGGATCTGTCCTCATCTAGAAGATGTAATGCTATTGTCAGTTCTATAGGTATGATAAAACACTGAGACCCAATGCAACTTAAGGAAGGAAAGGATTGTTTCATCTTACAGTCCCAGGTTATAGTCTATCATCAAGATGAAGATATCAGAAACTCAAGAGGTTAATCATATCACATCCACAGTTAAGAGCAAAGAGAAACGAATGCATCCACACTGCTTGTTTAAACAAACACATTTAACACAGAAATACCTCCAACCAAAGAACTTACTCCTCAGCCAAATAAATGTGGTAGGAACCATAGAGGATATCACTTGAAGGTTTACAGGTAGGTTTATGTTGATCTAGCTCTGTTATACAGTTTGAGACCACTTACTTAAGGAATGGTGCCACCCACAAAGGGATGGGCCCTCCTACATCAGTTAACAATCAAGACAATTCTTCATAGATATGTCTAATGGCCAAAGCAATGTAAGCAATTCTTCAACTGAGGTTTTCTTCCCAGGTTCTAGGTTGTATCCAGTTGACAGTTAAAAGTAACCAGGACTCGGGTATTTGGGCATATCTGTGAGAGGTTTAATTGAGGCGGAAGAAACCAGTCTTTATGTATACAGAGCCATTCCACGGCTTGAGGTCCCAGACTAAATATTAAGAAAGTGAACTTATCACCACTGCTTCCTGGATATGGATGTGATGTGACCAGCTAGCTACTTCACATTCTTCCAGTCCCCTCCACCATAAGTGAAAGCAAATACTTCCTTCAACAAATTGCTTTTTTTTTACAGGCATTTTGCCATAGTAATGAAAAAAATAACTAATACAGAGATACTCATGTCTCTTTCTTTGTTTATGGTTATGCTTTGGTGGACATAAGCATTTGCCCAAACTCACCAAACTGGACAAACTACTAACATTTAAATATTAATTATACCTCAATAAAGTCAATTTTACTAAATACAATAGGTCTAACACCAGAACCTTCTATATCATTTGACATATGATCCCCAAAAAAGAAGAAAAAGTAAACACTGGGCTCAATTAAAAATATAGTAGAATTAAAGATTCAGGAATTCCCAGACTTTCCATTAAATAAAGGGCCACAATGTCTGCTTTCATCACCGCCTCATTCTACCACTATACAGTCTTAGAATGTATTTTTATCCCTTTTCCTTTCCTTTTATTTATTCTATGTGTCTTTTACATCATGTATGTTGTTCCCTTTCATTTCCCCATCCTTCAAATCCATCCTTTTACCTACCTCAAAAATAAAACAAAATTTAAGAGGGAAAAAATTAAAGATCTCATGATGGAAGCTGCGGTGTGACACAGTGAGTCACACAGCAAAGCCCTCTGTTCATGCATCTTTATTTGTACATGTCCACTGCAAAGAGTTATTGGTCTGGTTAAGGCCTCTGGTTTTTATTACACTATCCATGCCAGGCCTTCACTGGAACTCCTCGTAGGTAGCCTGTTGTTTCCTGTGCTGTGGAGATCCATCAGCTTTGGGTCTGTGGGTCAGGTTCCTGCACCGTGCTCCAGCAGATCATAGATGGGGTGGATGTTGGGGAAGGCCAAGTCATAACCCTGGTTCTGGGTCAGGGTAGCTGCAGGGTTTGTCAGCCCAACAGTTCTCTGTCCTTACCACCAGGGTGAGCTCTCCAGCATTGTCCTGGATAAATCAACTATGGCAGTGGTGAGGGAGGGGTGGGGCCAGTTCTCTTGCTTTCCCACCTCAAGGGTCTGCACTCCCACACCTACACAAGATTTAGCATTTTTTTTCTATTCAATTAACAGTATAACTATTTTTACATTGTCCCAAGTGACAAATGGAAGTAGATTAGAGATTCTAAAACTAACATTGACTGGGAAAGGAGGCTTTAAATGAAGAGATTCTTTTGAAATTAGCACCAGGAAAAAAATGTGTTCATTCTTGAAAATTCATATAAATTAGAGCAACATTTTAAAATGTATTTTGAAATAATAATAAAAGCCAATGTTCTTCTAATAGCTCCCAGTGTTTGGAACAGTTACTGTAAAATTGGGACACACGCATTTACTACTGGTGCCATGGGAAATCAGTTCACCCCAGAAAAACAGCAAATTGTCATGAATTTTGATTCAGGTAAAAAAATGCTTCTCCTGGGATTTAAGATAAACAAATTATCCAATAGTACAAAAAATTACATGCATAAGATATTCATTTTCAAACACCTAGAAAATCCTTAAGCACACAACAGCAAAATAACTTTATAAATTGCAGAATACCATATTGATGGAAATTGTTGCTACCATTAAAATGGCAATTATAAAGTTAATATGGAAATATGAGAACTGTTTATGTTTTACAGTTTAAATGAAAAATAAAAAGAGCCTCATAACTTATAATTGCAAACAAAATATGCATTGGTATAGAAATACATTATATTTTCTCGATTCTAAAAGGTATATATTTGGTGTGTCAACAACTATGAAGTCAGGATATAAATTATAGTCAATGTAGCCTCGGATTTTAATTGGAAGCACTCTTTTCTTAGTGCTAAATAAAATAATGATGCGTCTTAGTTCAAATTAAATATGGTGCTGGCTGAACAAAGCAAATGTGAAACTTATGCTAAAGTTGCAGGCTTCTGTTTCCTTTTGCCCTTGTTCAAAAATCACACATCTTCCAGTAATAATGTTAAAAGGATAACAAATGGATAGAGTTAAACGTCCCTGACAGGTGACGGAAAATTCTAAAGATCTATGCATCTGTAAAGAATTTTTATGTTCAGTTGAGCAAGCCATTTTTCAAGATGAAGAAGAGAGGGGAAGGAATTCCAAAGAAGAGAATCTATTTTTAGTAATGCAGAAAGATTAAGCAGGGAGACCCCAAAATGTTCTCTAAACACCCCGTGACTTGCAGGATACAATTTCCTTTAGTGTTTAACTTCAGAAGCATCAGGAACCCTGCACCTTGGGCTAAACTTTTAAAACTGAAAATAACTGTGATTCTGCCTCTTTTCTTTTTCATGAAAGAGGCTCCGTGTGAAGTCATAGTTGAGTTTGGCAAAAGAATTTTTAAAATAAGTAGTTTTAACCTGATATAAAAAAAAATCCTGGCCAAACCAAAACCAGCAACCAAAAAAGAAAAGAAAAAAATAATGTGGTAACTTCATATGTGGCTAGAAAAATCTTCAGTTTTTAAGAACAAAAGTGCTAAGCCTGCAAATGTGGGGTGGGGCACAGGTTAACCTCCAGAATGGGCGGCAGCATCTTTATATACTGTTATAAGCACTCTGAGAATTATTTATTGAAATATAGAAATAAAAGAAATGAGATACGAATGGATTTTTTCTTTTAGATTTTCTATAAAAACTGAAAAATGAGATTTATTTTTATCTAAATAAGATCAAGAGTAGACAACACAAAAAGAGTAGGCTACGTGGGAAAATCACTGAAATTGGATGGAAAAAATAATCTCCCAAAGCTGTAATCAAGAGGAACTGCAAATCCTAAATAAACCCAGCATCCTGCATCTTTTACAGGAGGGTGACAGCTCCTAGGCTAACCTCTTCTCTCTTCCTTCTTCCTCAGCAGCAAACCCCTAATTGTTTTTGCAATCAGGACTGATCCTGAGTTTTCCAGCATCCTCTGCAGCCACAGTCTGGCTCCCACAATCTGACTCTTTTTTCACACTCACTACCCAAGTGGCTTAATGCTGAGTCACACTCCAGCCCAGTGTGGTCAAAATAAAAAAACTTAGCCATCTTTTTATCCTGTCCCTGCTTTCAAAGAAGATGCAGGCACCTTGTTCTAGGGATAACGGCAGGACACCAGAGACCTGTCACCAACACAGGTAATTCCTGGATGCTAGAATTAATCCAATGAGCCAGGAAAAAAAACCCAAGGCCTTGACCTGACCTTGGGTCTCTTCTGTCAGCTTAGGGTAGTTTACCCCTAGATGTTCAGCTCACTGCATGTGAGAGGGAATTAACTGTTTTAAGTTCCACCACTGGAAGTCATGTGTGATTATAGAGAATGGCCAGTTCAGGCTCTGTATCCTCCATTACTAGGAGTCATTGCTAGGGTCACCCCCATAGAATCCAGGGAGTTTTCATTGCAGTGGGTTTCCACATTAGCCCTAAAATGCCCCACAATTCCAATTCCAGTCTTCTCTCCTAGTACTCTCTCCCTCTATGCCTCTTCCATTCCCTCCTCTTTCCATCCCCACCCATCCCCAGCCTACAAATGAATAACTTCGAGTCTTTAAGGAAATAAATTGAAGATATCAGAAGATGAAACTATCTGCCATGGTCATGACTCAGCAGGATTAACATAGTTAAAAAATGGTCATTTTACCAAAAGCAATCTACAGATTCAAATTAATCCCCATCAAAATTCCAGTACAATTCTTCACATACCTTGAAAGAACAATATTCAACTTCTTATAAAAACAAAACAAAACAAACAAGCCAAGTTAGCTAAAAACTATCCTCTACAATAAAAGAACTTCCAGAGATACCACCATCCATGATTTCAAGCTCTACTACAGAGCTATATGAATAAAAACTGCATGGTATTGCCATAAAAACAGACAGGTTTATCAATGGAATTGAATCAAAGACCCACACATAAATCTACATACTTATGAACAACATATAACTGATTTGTTGTAAGGAAGCCAGAAATACACAATGGGAAAAAGAATCTTCAACAAATAGTGCTGATCTAACTGGATGTCTGCAAACAGATCAACATCTATCACCTGCAACAAAACTTGAGTATAAGTGCATTAAAGCCCTCAGTGTAAACCAGATACAGTGAACCTGACAGATGAGTGGGGAAGAGCCTTGAACTCATTGGCTTAGGAGACAACTTCCTGAACAGAACACAGTAGCACAGGCTCTAAGATAAGATTGACAATTAATAAGTGAGACCTCATGAAACTGAAAAGCTGTCAATAGGGCAAAATGGCAGCCTACAAAACAAAACAGATCGTCACCAACCCCACACTCAAGAAACTAGACATCAAGATTTTTGTGGACACAAGGGCAGCAAGAGCATCTAAGGAAGCAGATCCCGGAGGGCGCTGCTGGGCCTTGTCGGAATGTTGGGATTTGAGCTTCGGTTCTCGAACCCAGGATCTCGAAATGCATCGTGATTCCTGTCCATTAGATTGTAAAGTGTATGTAGGTAATCTTGGAAATAATGGGAACAACATCAAATTAGAACAGACTTTTGGCTATTATGAACCACTCCGAAGTGTGTGGGTTGGTATGAACTTTGCAGGCAAATGGATAGAACTAGAAAAAAAATCATTCTGAGTAAGGTTGCCCAGACCCAGAAAGACAAGCATGATATGTACCCACTTATAAACTGATATTTATGCTGCAATCCACAGATACAGAGAGGCTAAGAACAAGGAGGAGGCAAGGGGGGGACACTCAAAATGAGAAATAGATACATCCTTAGTGATTGCCAAATGTTCTCTTCTAAAGAGTAATGAACTCGGGTCTCATTTTCAACTGCTTCTTCATGTTCATCTGTAAACAACCAGAGGAGTATTATGGCAGGGATTGGAATAATTTTCTCTGAGAAGTGGGTGATTTTGGTGATGGTGATGAAGAAAAGGATAATTCAGTGTAGTATGAATCAAACAACATATCCTAAACTATTAAGAATAATCCTGTGGGCTCAAGAAAAATGCAAGCATGAGCTAAGATTTACCCCTTAGTTCTGGTGTCTGTTTGAAAAGGGGGCTATTTATGAAACATCTTTTGATAAACAGGTTTGTTTTTTGGTTTTGGGTTGTTTCATGTTCTGGGTTTTTTTTGCTTCATTTTTCTTAGTATTGTGAGTTTGGTCTTGAATCAAGTTGATCCCTTAGGAAAGTATAGAGTTGTCCTGTATTATGTCCGCCCTTGAGATGGGGTTATGTAAAGTAATGTCCTGTCACTCCTGAGGAACGAAGCTGGCGTCTCACAGCTGCATGTGGTATTAAGAACATCGTCTGCTGCCATAGGAGAATTCCCATGTAAAATTTAGCTTAAATTTTAACCAACTGAAGCATTTGTTTCTCACCAAAATTGGTATGATTATTCTCCCTGGATATTAAAACTATGTCTCAGACCAATTTCTGTTTTCATGCTAGCTGCCAGGAAATATGGGGCCCCATTTCTTGTTCATTTCTAATAACTGTGAAGACCCGCACAACGTGAAAACGTGTGGTTCTCATCTCCCTCCCTCACCCATCACCCATCTTAACTTCTGTCTACTAAAACAGCTTTAATCTATAGTGCATTGTAGGACAAGGCAAAAAGATTAATAAATTGATAATAGTCCTGGATTTGGCAAAATAACTCAGTGGGGTAGATAAAGGCACTTGCTGCTGAGCTTGACAACCTGAATTTGATACCCCAAACCCATACAGTAAAGGAGGGGGGCTAACTCCTGCAAACTGTTCCTCTGGATACCACACGATTGCTTCTGTACTGTCATACACACGCACAAACACATGCACACGCACACACACAACAAAAAGAGAGAGTTCTAGTTTGCTTTTTGTTGTGATAAAACACAACTAAAAGCAGCTTGGAGAGGAGATGAATGGTTTGTCTTACAACTTCCAGGTCACAATGTATCACTGAAAGAACGGGGGGAGTCAGAGCAAGAACTGAAGGCAAGAACTTGGAGGCAGGATCAGGAGAAACCATGGAAGAACACTTCTTAAAGGTTTACTCCCATGACTTACTTAGCGTGCTTTCTTATACAACTCAGGAAAACACCTGCTAGGACTGGTACCAACCACAATGGGCTGCACCCCTCCACATCAGTCCTTAATCAAGAAAACACCTTGTAGATATGCCCACAGGCCATTCTAATGGAGGTAATTCATCAGTTGAGATTTCCTCTTCCTGGGTTACTATCTAGTTTACATCAAATTGGCAAAATCTAAACAATACAAACAATAGATAGATAGATAGATAGATAGATAGATAGATAGATAGATAGATAGA